>JAYMTA010004984.1:0-11975 GCA_036897625.1 Pelargonium cotyledonis
ACGCCGCGATGACGACGCTCGTAACCAAAACGAGCCATGCTCGTGAACGGTAGGAGGCGACCTCCGCTCCTCCGGCCGGTGCAGGCGATGGAGATCGAACAGCTTGACTGTTCATCTTCTTTTTTTGAAATTCATGCTTAAAGGTATGTTTGGTCGTGCTTATTTGGCTAAGAGTCTGTTTGGCAGGTGAATCATAAGAGTAGTTTAGACTTTTCAATTTTAAACTAACAGAGTTATAACGGAAATTTTTTTTGGCAAGTTTTCGTGAGTTTTTAGCATGCTGATCTCTGAGATGGGTTTTGTGCAAAATGTGCCAACCCATAGGGGTTTACTGTAATTTATCCATAAAAATACATAAGCCAAATAGGCCCTTATGGGTAGAAATGAAAAAAGAAAAAAGAAAAAAAGAAAATAGCAACAAGCCTGGTTCAAGCTTAGATCTGACAGCGACCAACGAGCTACGGCGATTGACGACCATGGAAGCTTCTTCTCCGACGACAGCTTGGTGCCTTGCTCCAGCGTCATCGCTTTCGACGGTGAGGGAGCTCGGCGACGCCCAGGGTTCGTCGATCTGCTCCAGATCTCGCTGCCGCGACGGAGTGGGTCTTCTCTCCACGACAGACGGAGGTAGCAAGGAGGTCTCCGATAGGGCCTCGCCGGAGTTCTTCGCTCACACGGTTAGATCTGTGGCCTCGCTGGAGCTATTTGCTCCATATTTGACATCACCGGCACTCCGTCGGCTAGCAGATTTGACATCGCCGGTCTGGTGGTCTGGTCACAATTGCTATGTTTAATTATTATTTTTTTTGAAATTTCAGATATGAAATTGTTGGTAATTTTTTTTTGTAATTTTTGGTTCATTCTTTGTAAATTTTATATATCATATTTAAAAATTAACTATTGTTTCATTTTTTTTGTAAAGATTGATATATTTTTGTAAATACAAAATGTACACAAAAATCTCGCGGTAAAACTTTAAAGTTTTCGGCGAGTTTATGATGATCCCGACGAGTGTTTTGTGATTCTGGCGAAAATTTGATTTCTTTAGTGGAACTATGAAGTTTCCGGCAAATCATTGGTTTTTCCGGCAAGCCATTTGATGATGAAGAAGGGTATAGTGAAGGACAATTTCGGAATTTAAAAAAAATGGTCATGTGTTGGGCACATGACTCACTTATTGAAATATTCCGTTAAATATACGAAAAATTTGGACGGAAAGATGTTTGTCATACTTCAGAGTAGCCAATACTTCAGAGCTGCCAGGGTTAAAATATCTATAATTGAGGGTGGGTATGTGTAATTTTCCCCATTTAAACAGAAGATGGTTGACCGTTTCTGCTTCCTTTCAACATATTTTACACGGTTCTGAGTCCCATAAGCCTCTCCTATGCAAATTAGACCCCACCGGAAGAGCATTTTTGAGACACTATCAAGTAAAGACTTTTAATTTATCGAGAACAGGAGCATGCCAAAGCATTTTCCAAACCTTATCATCAGAAGATCTAGAAAATGAGAATTGAGAATACCTATTTTGATAAAGGAAATAGTACCCACTCTTAATAGAGAAGGAACCCGATTTTGATCCCAACCACACTAGTCTATCTTTGCTTAGACTCCGTTGCACCAAAATAAGGTTTGAGATTTGATAAGGGAAACAAGTTCTAATCTTCACTTCGTCCTAGCACTTGCTTCCTTGAATCATAAGGTCTTTTGCTTTAATAGATGCATCCACATTCATTGAAGGGTTCCATTGAATGATATCTTTCCAAATACATTTGTCCTTAAAAACGTCAATAGATTCCTCCCGTTGCCAACCAACCATTAGGTAATTACACCCCTTCCCTCACATAGACTTTTCCATATCCATGAAGCAGAAGAATTTGGCTGCAGAGCCTTCCACAAACACCCCGGCCCTAAGCCATATGTGGAGGCAAGCACTCTTGAGACTAAAGAAAGAGGGTTATTGACAATCCTCCAAAACTGAGTGGCCAAAAGGCTCGACTTAAAACACTCCACATTTCTCAGACCTAGTCCACCATCTCTTTTCGGCCTGCAACAAACATGGGTGTAGATTTTTGTATTTAGTTTAGTTCCCTTCATGATTATTGGTCAAAATGGTTATTTCGACTAGGTTGGGATGGTTTCTAACTTTGATTTTTGGATTAAAATAATAAGTTGAATTGAATTTTGTATTTAAATTGACACATGTTATTGTACAATTCAATCAATTATTACTTTACATTTTTTTTAAATATATTTACCCATCAATTATTTCTTTGGTAACGTGAGCATGAAACTCCAAGCTTTATACTCCCTCCGTTCTGAAATGAGTGTTTTGTTTGTCAAAATTTTTTGTGCTAAAATGAGTGTCTTGTTTCTATTTTTAGGTTATTATATTAATTTTTTTCACATATTAATCTTATCACTTATGCACATGGGCAAATATGCACATGGAGTGTAAGTGAAAAATTGAGGGTAATATTGAAAACAAACTAAATTATCTAGTAGTTCCTAATTTTTGTAAAAAATGGAAACAAAACACTCATTTTGGGACGGAGGGAGTATTACGCAATAGTTAAAACACACCTCTTTGTAGAAGAATGTGTGTTCAACTCTCATTACGTACGGCAGGGTGAAATTTTGGGTTAAAATGGAAGAGATACTCCTTATTGTGCTTCTCAACTGATAGAAAAAAAAAAAGAATATTGATTAGTCATAATTCATCTCATGTATGTTAAAAGACATTAAAGATTATCACATTACCAAATTTAACAATTTGAAGCTTTTTTGTTGCATTTAGCTTAAATGTTTTTTAGTTTTTCATCGTTAAAGATCCATAACTGAAAATAATTAATAATAAAAATTAGTTTGACAATTATTATTACACTTTGATAAACGTGGTATACATTATATAGAAGGTGTTTTATCCATCAAACCTCTATATATATTTGTTTGTAGGACTTTATATACAACCAACTTTTATAATATATTATAAAAAACTTTTATAATAACGTTTCTCACTTCAAGAGATAAAATATTAAAATCATTTAACCATTCTTCTATTTAGGAAATTAATTATGTATGAAATATTAATACTTTTTTTTATAACAAATTATTTCGTATTTTTAATTTTATTACAACACATGTCATTCACCTACTTTGAAGCAAATTGAGCATGCGTTAAGAGCATAGAAATAGTCAAATTAGTAAGAGTAAAAAAAACCCTTGTTTTTGCTTATGCAATGGATTTGGATTTAGAATTGGTTCCCTAATTTATTAATTCATTCAGATATAATAAATGGTTAAATTATCAATTTTTTTTTTCACGACAAAACAACCTTAAAAAGACTCCCCAATATGTGATTGTAATTTTCTTCTTTTGATAATATTCATGTATGCATGCATGCATATCTCCGTTCAAATAATATAAACCACAGAATCTGAATGAAGATACAGTAGTGACACCAAAATTTCAATTCTAAATAATTCTCTTCCTTTTAAATCACCAGTCAAAATCATCTTAAATAGCCTGCTCTTTTCACTACTCTTTGCCATTGCTTTGATAAGTTCACTTAAACCAAAACAATAGGGAAAATATTATAATTTCAAATAAAAGTTTTGTCACAATGCAGCATCTATTCGATATAATTTTCATTACTAGTTTGGTCTCTCAAATGTTCATTTACAGTAGGGCTGGTGTGGATGGTAACACATTCAACGTCTTCGATTATGGAGCTCGGGGCGATGGCGAATCAGATGATTCCGAGGTACGTACGTACGTACGTACGAGGTTAAAATTTTCTTTGTTCAAAGACTACAAATATTATGGAGTTTGTAATTTATACAATCTTTTTTGCAGGCATTTACAAAGTTGTGGACTGATGCATGTAAAGCAACAAGCGAGGCGACCATTTTAATTCCTGAAGGAAAAACATTTTTAGAGTATCCCATGTTTTTTACTGGTCCTTGCAATTCTGGAGCTATTAATATTAAGGAAATGATTTAGCTCAAGGAAATGACGGAGCCAGCTATAATTTTAAGAGATATTTTAACTGAAACCTTAGACGTGTGAGAGGATCACTCACAAAAATATATTATTTATGAAGCCACGGTGGATTCAGGCACCTGAAAGTGTTAGTGTTTGGAAAGAAAAAGATGTGTCAAAATGGTTAGGTTTTAAGTCCATAGCTGGGCTCCATATAGATGGCTCTGGTCTTCTTGATGGCAGTGGCAAGGGATGGTGGGATATTTCTTGCAAATATCATCCTGGAGAGGTATATATAATTCATTTGTATTCAATTTTGGTATCATATTTCTTTTCCCGAACCAATTTTCACACACATAGTCTATGATTTGTGGACAGGGATGTAACAAAATTGCACCAACGGTACACATATCTATTACAATATCTTTGTAATTAACGTTATCTATATTCATTAATTTGTCTCCTTATTATATAAAGTTCGTGTTTGATCTTCACGAAGGTATTGAGTTTTGATAGTCCGCAAACTCATAGCCTTGTGATGGGAAGTGAAAATGCGGACTTGAGTTTGTTGAACATACAGTCTCCAGGCACGAGTCCAAACACCGATGGAATCCACATTCAATCTTCCCGTAATGTGTCCGTCCATGACGCAACAATTAGCTCAGGCAAGTATATAATATATCTCAGTTCGATTCGTAGATATATGTGGTCAATATATATTAACTTTGCATTAACCATTACTTGATTATATATTAGGTGATGATTGTATCTCTATTGGGGATGGTACTTCACAAATCAATATCACTGACATATATTGCGGACCTGGTCATGGCATAAGGTACGAACCTAAGAGACTACATATTTGTTCATGTGTATATATCTCATCATATCTTTATTTGCTAATTATTTATCTCAATTTTTCCGGATAAAGCATCGGAAGCTTAGGTAAGGATGGAAATGAAGTAAGCGTAGAGAGCATAATGGTGAGGAACGCCCAATTCAAAGGGACGACCAATGGGGTGCGAATCAAAACTTGGCAGGTATAAATTATGGATGTCGGATAATTACATATGATTATCTTGTATTTGTCACATTATTTTGCAATAAATTACCCTAATTTTTTTGTAACTTTAGATTAATTTGAACTATTTTCCAACAATTCCGTTAGTTAACTGTTGTAATTATTCAAAAATTACAATTTTAGAGTAGTTTATTGCAAAAGGTGATAAGTACATGACAATTTAAAGTTGCAAAAAAGGTGACAAGTAGGGAAGTATTGACATTTTCGAATGTTTATATCAAAGTTAACTGACAGAATGGATGAAAAATATTTCAAGAAAAAATTAAATTTCTTTTAAGTAGTTCATTGTAAAAGGTGATAAGTACATCATAATCATACGTAATTTACCCTATTATATGTGCACAATCATTGACGATATATATGGAATGTACTTTGTTTGTTAGGTTGGTAGGGGAAATGTACGGCACATTGATTTCTCAGGATTGAGCTTCACGGACGTGAAAAATCCAATAACAATTGACCAATACTATTGTGATACACAGGACCCAGAGTCCTACAAGGCCGCTGTAAGAGAAAATAATAGTATATATTTATGAAAAATTGAGATACGTTATGTAAATTAAGATGTAGCGTACGTGCATGTGTGTATACAGGAAAGTGGTGTGCGCATAAGCGATATAGTGTACAACAACTCATTTGGGATGTCGGCGAGTGAAGTGGCGGTGAATTTTAACTGCAGCAGAAACGTTCCGTGTGAAAACATTACAGTAGACACAATAAAGCTGAGAGCAGCAGATGGAGGTAGAGGTAGAGGAAGAGGAACAAAGAATGTGGTTTCGAGCTGCAATAATGCATACGGATTGTCCCGTGGAGTTCAACAGCCAAAGGCGTGTCTTCAACTCAAATCATGATCAATGTTACGTTACCTACCCATGTATACATGTACTATGCGCAACCCTCCAAGATTCATTTAAACCACACATTTATAGTTATTTCCATTCCAATAAAAATTTCCTCCAATTTTCAATTCAATTTCATCTGATCTGAGTCAAACCAAAGAGGAGATGACACTTTAATAAATTTTATCTTAATGATACATAAAAAATAATACGTCAAAATAGAAAATGAAAACACGATAAGTTGTGCCCAAGCGCCACGCTAATCCCTTCCTCAAAGGCCAAAACATTCCACCAAAATGGACCTCTGGGAGTAGAGAAGACCTTTAGGAGTTTCTCAGATACCTCCGCCAAATATATCAAGGTCTCTTGGATATATCAACGCGCCCCTGAAGACCTACTCTTGGAACGCACCCTCGTAGACTTGCTACTGAATCGCGTCCACACAGACCCACTCCCGAAAGGTATCCACACAGACTTGCTCTTAGGACCAAGTGCACATAATTCTCATGTGTTCCCGTGAATACGAAACAAGAGATGCCCATGATTATGAAGGCTACCCTCGCGAACGCGCACATGATAATAGACATTACGCTTATTAGACAACCTTCATCAAGACGAGAAGTTGCCAACTGGGACAATAATCACCCCGACCCCATTGAAAAACCTTCGCTACAACAAGAATTTTTCAATGGGAATGGTCATTGTGTCCAAGGGACAACCAGCTTCATCGTGACAAATGGAAGCTCGTCACAACAAAGATTTTCCCAAGGGATTGATCAAAATGATAAACAGAAAATCCATCGTGACGAGCCCAAACCATTGGACCTTTTCTCTTCACAACAATGAATAGTGATTTAGCTTGTTTCGTCGTTCAAGATTCCATCGCGTTCAAGAAACTTTCAAGGGTTCAAGGAAGATTTTTGTGTTTACTAAACATATGTGAAAGCTCATATCACTTCCTCGAAGGCTCCCCACCTCACAAAAAACTTTTCTATTAAAAGATGAATGCCATGCCCACAATAGAGTGCAATGTTTTTGTATACAGGCTGATCACCATGCCCACAAATTAGGACATGTGTCAACTTTGCCAAGACACTTTAATCTTCTAGTATGCTAGGTTGCTGTTTGATATGGTAGAGGCTTTGATCTTCCCCAGCGATGGCATACCTTGAAAACTAGAGTCTAAACAACAAATAAAACCTGCTTGGTAAACAACCAACCACACATCAACACAAGGTGCATATATTTGCGACTATAAATACTCCTTTCTTGGTAGGAGAGAGGGGTCCACATTTTTCAGATTGAGACTTTCTCTCTCTAGAACTATATCTAGCTTTATTATTTATGGATGAGATAATACTCTAAAGTCCAAGGCGGTTTCCGTCGACACAAAAAATAGCAATGTGTTGTGAAATTACTAAGAGTGATAAAACTTATGCAACCATGATCATGAGTGTTCCTAATTAAACAAGGTCTCAAATTAGTAACATTTTACAAACAAGTAGTTCATGTGAATACTAGATAAAAAATATGCGACATGCATATATAAGATAATGAATCCTCCAACTCCAACGTGGGAGGTTCTTGTTGAAGCCATGATCTCAACTCACCACAACGTTAAGAATCAGCCAGCATGATCAGGTTGTCTGGCTTAGTTGCTGAAAATTAGGAGTTGTGATACTCCACTTGTTTAGTTCATATTATTTATTAGATAGTTGCTACTTATTAGATTTGGTTTGTTAGTAATTTATCTATATATAGTTGTTGCATTTGTCATTTGAAAGTGTGATCAAGATTACTAAATGCAATATCAGAAAGCTTTAGTTTCTTGCTCAATATTTGTCCAATTTATTTAATTTGTGAGTTGTGTTTATTTGCTTGATCACCAGCATTTGGTATCAGAGCTTGTTAAGGTCGTGAAGAAGATGGCCATTGCAAATGCAGCAGTAAACATCATGATACAACCAAAAATTCCAATATTCAAGGGTGATAATTATGAATATAGTAGCATCAAAATGAAGACTCTCTTCAAGTCTTAGGATCTATGAGATTTTGTTGAGAATGACTACAATGCACATTATGAAGAGGCAAGGTTGAAGGCGAGTATCAAGAAGGACTCGAAAGCACTGTTCTTTATACAACATGCAATGCATGATACAATTTTCTCTAAGATAGTAAGAGCCTCAACAACAAAGGAGGCATGGACAATCTTGCAGGTATCTTATCATGGTTCATCTACTGTTGTAATTGTCAAGTTACATGCACTACAAAGGGAATTCGTGAATATACAGATAAAACCAGATGAATATGTACATGCTTACTTCTCAAGAATTACTGGCATTGTGAAACAGATGAGAGCATATGGTGATATCATAAGTGACAAACGGTTGTGTCGAAGGTGCTGAGGAGCTTGCCAGTGAACTTTGATCATGTGGTTGCTGCCATTGAGGAGTCAAAAGATTTGGCTTCCTATACTATGGATGAGCTGATGGGTTAACTTCATTCTCATGAGACTAGAATCAATAGGTCAGAAGCGGTTAAGGAAGGGAAAGAAGTAGAGCAAGCTTTCCAACCAAGAAATGACACTTTTGTCATACCTGGTGGAAAAGGAAGAGGATTCAATGCAACTCGAGGCAGAGGTGGTAAAGGATGAGGCAGGAGCTTTGAAAATAGAGCAAGAGGTAACATCAAATGCTATAATTGTAAGAAGTTTGGTCATGTGAAAGCTGACTATTGGAGCAGGGAAAAGCAAACAAAGTTTGTTGAAAAGACAGAAATTGAGGAGAAGCTGTTCCTGAAAAAGCAAGGATGTGATACACATCAAGATGTATGGTATGTTGATAGTGGTTACTCTAACCACATGACAGGAAGCAAAACAAGCTTTAAGAACATGAAGAAATATGACAAAGCTAAGGAGAGGAAGGTCAAGCTTGGAGATGATCAAGAAGCTGCAATAGAAGGAAGAGGCACTATGATCATGGCAGTAGGAGATGGTCATGAGAAGTGTTTAGAAGATGTTCAGTATGTGTCAACATTAGCACGTAACTTGCTAAGTGTTGGACAACTGATGGTGAATGGCTTTAGTATTCTCTTTGATGATGGAGTGTGCTCTATAAAAAATAAAGCTACTGGGAAGATGTCAGCTCAAGTGGAGATGATAAGCAATAGGATGTTTTCTCTAAATCCAACTCGTGTCAATGAATTGGCATTGAAAGCCACAGAAAAAGAAGAAGAAACCAACTTATGGCACCAGAGGTATGGATATCTGCATGAAAGAGGACTGAAGCTGCTTGAGAACAAGAACATGGTGATTGGACTTCCAAACATACACTCTATACCAATTTGTGAAGGGTGTATTCATAGAAAAAAAATTAAGGAAATCATTTCCAAATGATCAAACTTGGAGAGAAACATAACGCTTGGAGATGATACATGCAGATTTATGTGGCCCTATATAGACAGAGTCACTTGGAGGTAGTTTGTACTTTCTTTTGTTCAATGATGATTACTCAAGAGTTAGTTGGGTGTTCTTTTAGAGAACAAAGAGTGAAACATTCTCAAACTTTGTTAAGTTTAAAGTTTTGGTTGAGAATAAAAAAGGACTGAAAATCAAAGTCTTAAGGACAGATAGAGGTATGGAGTTCACTTCACATCAGTTCGGGCATTTCAGTGAGCAAAATAGCGTTAAGAGGGAGCTGACAACACCATATACACCTGAGCAAAATGGTGTGGTAGAGAGGAAGAATATAATTGTTGTTGAGATGGCTAGGAGCATGTTAAGAGGGAAGATTTTGCCAAAAAAGTTTTGGGCAGAAGCTGTGGCAACATCAGTGTACCTATAGAATCTCTCACCACCAAAAGTAGTTCAGAACAAGACTCCATACAAAACCTGACATGGTAGAAAACCAAATGTATGTCATTTAAAAGTATTTGGTTGTTTAGCTTATGTCTTTGTAAATTCACATGAGAGAAGAAAGCTAAATGATAAAACTCAAAAATGCATCTTTGTTGGCTATTGCTTAGATAGTAAGGCGTATAAGTTGTATGATCCTACTAGTGATAGAGTAGTTATTAGTAGGAATGTTGTATTCAATGAGCATACTAGGTGGAATTGGAATGAAGAAGAGCAACAGAATTTGGTTCCAACTATTGATGATCAAGTTTAGTCTCCTCAAGATCATGCCACTCTAGAAGCAGTTGAAGCAGGTACAACAACAACTTCAGCAGGCACATCAAGTGCTAAATCAGAGGGAGAAGAATCAGAGAACTCAACTAGCTTCAGTGATTTCTCTCCCAGATCAACAAAATTCAGATCTCTAAGAGAAATATATGAAGCTACTAATCAAGTTGGGTTTGCAATGCTCACAAGTGAACCAATGTGTCATGAAGAAGCTGTAGGAGTAAAGGTTTGGGAGAAAGGCAAGATAAGGTTCATTCAATCATAAAGAATGAAACCTGGGAGGTAGTAGACTTGCCAGAAGGAAAAAAACCCAATTAGAGTGAAGTGGGTTTACAAGACCAAACTTGATGCAAATGAGAAGATTGTGAAACACAAAGACATGTTAGTTGCTAAAGGCTATGCACAGAGATATAGAGTATATTATGAAGAGGCCTTCTTTCCTGTTGCACGTTTTGAAACAGTCAAAATATTTCTAGCTGTTGTGGCACATCATGGATGGGTTATACATCACTTAGATGTTAAAACAACTTTCCTAAATGGAGAACTTGAAGAGAAATTTTATGTGCAACAACCAGGTGGCTTTATAGCAAAAGAAGCGGAAGAGAAAGTCTAAAAGCTTCACAAAGCCTTGTATGGCTTAAAACAAGCACCTAGGGCATGGTATGCCAAAATTAATGCATACTTTAGGAGAAATGGATTTGAGAAGAGAAACAATGAACAATCTCTCTATGTTAAAAGAGAAGGTAAAGCAGATTACTTATTCGTTTGTCTTTATGTGGATGATATAATTTACATGGGGTCAAACCAATTTCTGTTTAATGTCTTCAAGACTAACATGATTAAGGCATTTGAGATGACTGACTTAGGAAAACATCACTATTTCTTGGGGCTTGAGGTCATGCACAAGGAAGATGGTATTTTTGTCTCTCAAAAGAAGTATGCAGGTGATTTACTTGAGAAGTTTAAGATGATAGGGTGCAAATAGGTATCAACTTCTATGAACAAAGGTTAGAAACTGAAGCTAGATGATGGTACATGCCTCACAAATGCTAAAACTTTCAGAAGTGTGGTTGGAGGTTTGATCTACTTAACATATATAAGGCCTGGCATCTCGTTTGCAGTAGGACTGGTCTCAAGATTCATGAGTTCACCTTCAAGAACTCACCATGGATCAGGAAAAAGGAGTTCTAAGATACTTATCAAGAATTGAATTATGGTTTATGGTATGGAAGAAGTGCATAATTCAAACTGAGGGGCTACTTAGATAGTGATTGGGCAGCTTGTCTTGACGATAGAAAAAGCACAACACAGAATGTCTATAATCTTGTCTAGGGTGCAATGTCTTGGTGTTCAAAGAAGCAACCCATAGTTGCACTCTCCACTGATGAGGCTGAATGTGTAGCTGGTACTGCAGTAGCTTGTCAAGGAATCTGGATAAGAAGACTTCTAGAAGATTTCAATTTGAAGCAACTGAAAGCAACTGAACTATTCTATGATAACAAATTAGCAATCTCCATTGCAAAGAATACTGGAGCTCATGGAAGTTCAAAGCATATTCAAAGGAGGTACCATTTCATCAAGGAGCTTGTGAAAACTGAAGAGGTCCAGATCAAATATTGTTCCACAGATGCTCAACTTGCAGACATCTTTACTAAAGCTTTACCAACAACAAGGCATGAGTTTCTTACAGTGTTGCTTGGTGTTTATGATTTGAGCTCAAGAGGGAGTGTTGAAGCCAAGATCTCAACTCACCACAAAGTTGAGAATCAGGCAGCATGATCAGGTTGTCTGGCTTAGTTACTGAAAATTAGGAGCTATGATACTCCACTTGTTTAGTCAATATTATCTATTAGATAGTTGTTACTTATTAGCTTTAGTTTGTTAGTAATA
>JAYMTA010004985.1:0-11975 GCA_036897625.1 Pelargonium cotyledonis
CGAGTAGAGAGAGCAACGAGCTACACGCCGTCGCAGATCCAGATCTGTTCTCGCTGGCGTCCTCGGTCTCTCTCGGTTCTTCGACTCTGGCGTCTTCTCGCTCTCGGTCTCTCTCGGTTCAATGACTCCAGCGACGGCTTTGCAAGTGAGGCCGAGGAATCCGATGAAGTGGAGGACGGATGGTGGAGTGGCTATTGAGAGGGGCTTGGAGCTCTTAGGGTTGAGTGCGTGGAAAAGAGAAGTCTTAGAGTTGAGCGTGTGAAAGAGAGAGGTGAGGGTTAGAAAAATATATTATATAGGTAGTATTTTTGTATTTTAGGGTAGAGAAAAATAATAAAAAATTTCACATTCCCACCCACGTTAGCACTGACTTGTGGTCAATCTCGCCACATCAGCGCTTTTTTTCCAACAAGGCAAAATATAGTACACGTAAGCAAAATTCAACTCCACGAAAGCGAAACTTAACGGAGAAATTGACGGATTGTGACGGAGGGTATTTAATTAGGTATGAAATTATAAGTTTGGGTACTTAATTTGACGTAATCAAAGTTTGGGTATCAAATTGAGTATACTTACAAAGTCTGGATACTAAAAAAATCTTTATCCTCTTCAGTAACAATAGATTTTGGAGAGTGATTTGTAAGTAGACATCTAAAAAAAAAAACACAGTATATATACATTAAATGAAAAAGAATTACTCCATCCGTCTCAAAATGAGTGTCTTATTTCTATTTTTTGCAAAAATTAAGAATTACAAGATAATTTAGTGTGTTTCCAATATAACCCTCACTTTCTCTATGTGCACTCATGTGCAGATTTGCCCATGTGCATAAGTGATAAGGGTAATATGGAAAGAACACTAATATAATAGCATAAAAATAGAAACATGACACTCATTTTGGGACAAAAAAATTAGACAAACAAGACGCTCAATTTAGGACGGAGGGAGTATTTATATTTTTGAAAATGAATTAATGTATGAATAACAATGGTAAAAAGGGTAGTGAGTGTTAATAATTTTAGGTGAGTAATGATCCGAAGTCCCCGCAGCAAGTTTGTTCCCACGGTTAGCTGGACTGACTGCTATACTCTCTGCCTAACTTTATTTTTACTGGATTTTCTTTTTTCAATTTTCTCATTCAAATGATAAGAATAATTCAAAATTTCCCTAATCTTTATCAAGATGTAAGGCGATTTAATCTCTAATATTTTCCAATTATTTTCTTATTACCACAAAACAAACAAAAATATACCTTAATTGAAATGTAAATGAGTAGTTTCCATAAAATACTAAAGTGTTACAATGAATTTGTTGGGTATCACATAATGTGTGATTATTATATGCCATTTGAGGCAACATATCACATATTTGGGGGTAATTATAAAAATAAACTTTTCAATATAACCCACAAACACATGTCATCACATTAATGTGTAAAAGGCAGACTCTCTTGTTAAGTCAAAGAATTGTACACATTGGTTAACATTGAAATGTATGATCGATTATAATTAAGTGCATATTTTTCTCAAGTGATAAGAGATAGTTTATTTTTTTGTTAATTTTAGTTTAAAAAATAAAAACACAACTTATGAGGAGAGTGATGCGTTTTGACTGAAACTTACTCTTGAATGCGGATTAGTTTGAGTGTGATAAAATGACTTAAATATGCTAGTAGCGAGTTTGCGAACCCGCTTAAGAATCAATGGTTTAAAAAAGAAATAAAAACAAGAACACTTAAAAAAAAAAATTGTAAACTTTATTATAAATTTGGAAAAGAAATGCCAAACATTTCATTTCACTCCATTCCATGCATGGATGGTGATGATGATGATATGTTCATGGATGGGTTGATGTAAAAATTGGGTTTTTGCTTTGGCTTTTGTAGTTATCATTTCATGCGTTTGTTTCTTCGTAATGCCGATGCCACTCTCTTTCTCTCTCTAAACTGCCTCTTCACTTTCTTTTTGAAAACCTCCTCTTCTTCTTCTTCTTCATCATCATCACGCCGCCTCTATTCCTCACCTTACCAGCAGTCCCTTTTCATTTCACTGCGCAGAAACAATAAAAAGTCTCCTCCTTTACCCATTTGGCACAACACTCTTGTCTCTATTCTATTTTATTCCCATTGGGTATGGTGGATTCAGCTTCTCTCTAGTGTTGTTGCTTTGCTCTTTTGTCACTGCTTGCTAACGTATTGGGCTTTTTTCTGTTTTGCCTTTCTGGGTTCTCTTTTTTTGTCCTTCATTGTTTGTTTATTGTTGTTCTCGTACTGCATTTTGTGCTCTCTGTTGCTGATGATCAACGATCAGGTTTTTTGTGATCTGGGTTTTTTGCTAATCACTGATTGAGATTTTGGGTCTGTATTTTGCTGGAATTGTTTCTTCTCAGAATCCGGTTTGGGAGGCTTTTGTGATGCTCTGATCACTGTGTTATGTGATCTTTCAATATGAAGAGTTTTTGCATCAAATGATTTTCAGATGAGCCCTTGCAGTTTCTATTGTTGATTTCTTTTTCTTTATTTTAAAAAAATATGTTTCTGATTTGGGATCACGACACTGTGTTACTGCATAACTTGATGAGAAATCAAAACCTTTTTTTGTTCATGTATTTGGTAATGCAATCTATGGGGTTTAATCACTATAGCTCTCTATCAGGATTGCTTGCTTCGTACATTGGTTCTAATTAGTACCTGTACACATTGCAAAATGTTAGTTTGGGATAGAGTTGATTGTTTTTTGGTAAAATAGTTGGAGTCAAATTAGGTTGATGTTATATGGTGGTGGTATCTTATTGTATTGAATCTGTTTCATTGAAGGACTTTTCAGCTTCGAGGTTGCTCTGTTTGGGAGGGATGGAAATAGGTAGGAATGAGCTAGAGTTTGACGAGTTTGAGAAACTTCTTTGCGAGATACCGAATGCTACTTCTGGGAATCAACATTCTGAAGAATCTGGACCAAAAAGGATTTCTTCGGATGATAACTTATCGGCTGTCTGTGTGAACTCTTGCATTGGTCCTTTTAAAGACAAAATTCAGAGTAATGGGAATTTGAGCGACGGAAAAATGTCTCCACAGAAAATCCAGCAGTCACCAATTAAGAGGGTTCAGTTAGAGGAATCAGATCTGCCAAACGGCCAATGCTTGACATCTGCATTTGCAGAATTAAGCTACAATGAGCCTTCAAGCTCCCCTTTGTCAAACTATAAATCATTGTTGAATCACACCATTTTGATGGATGGTCAGTTCCCAAGCAGCTTAAGAAAACCAAATCCCAATATGGATGCTCGGGTCATGGTCCTGCCCTCATTCCAATCAGCAAACAATGTTCCTTATGCGAACAAGGTTGGTCAAGAAAGTTCAAATGTGTCGAAACTTGATGTTCATGAGCTGAAGAATCGACAAATTGGCTACTGTCACCCAATTGAAAGTTATTCTGCTGCCTTGCCTTTAGCTCATGGGATGCGAGGTTTTCAGTACCTCTCTAATGTGCCTGTTGCCGGTGTGGAGTTTCCTTTAATGTCTGATCAGCACTACTATGTGGATCCACAGTCCCCACTTCCTTACCTACATTCCGAACAATTAAACCAGCCTCAAATCAGTATGCATCAGCAATACTTGTGGCTACAGCAGCTTCTGCGGCTGGATGGGCAGCAGAACCCAGTGCCAGCAAATGGGAGGCTAATTAGTCGCAATCCAAGGCAAACTCATTTTGAGATCCCAGTCTCTCAACAACTTGAACAATCTAATCAAGAGCTGTCATGGGTCAACTATGCATTTCCAAGGAGTTTGAGCCAGTCAAATCCTGCCCTTTCCTCTAGAAATATCAATGCTGTGCAAGTTCCTGACAAAGTGGGAAGGCATAGTTTTCCTGAAAAGATTTTAACAAGATCGCATGGATTGAACACGCTTAAAGCTGTGAAATTTGGTTCTGTTGGAGGAAATGAACCACTCAACAATATAAACCAAAACGGTAAACTTCTCTCAAATGTTCATTTCCGCCACAGCTTATCCCCTTCAAATGTTAGATGCTTCCAAGCAGATGCTACATGTCCATGGGGTTCATCCCCCGACACTCCAAATCTTAAAAGTATTGATCTGAGGTCACCATCTCACAAGTATAACTCTGTGGATGAAGTCACTGGCAGAATTCTACTCCTGGCAAAGGATCAGCATGGTTGCCGCTTCTTACAAAGAAAATTTTCTGAGGGTACCCCAAAAGATGTTGAAAAGATTTTCCTTGAGATCATTGATCACATTGTAGAGCTCATGACTGATCCATTTGGAAATTACCTAGTCCAGAAGCTGCTCGAAGTGTGTAACGAGGATCAGCAGATGCAAATACTATGTGCAGTCACTAGAAAACCTGGCGATCTTGTTCGGATTTCTTGCGACATCCATGGGTTTGAACTCTCTCTCTCTATTTGATCTTCTCGTGTGTACTCATTTAGTACATGTAGTTAGCCTGTACTCATTTATAGATTTATTACATTTATTATTATTGCCTGATATTTTTAGTCCTTCACTAAGTTACTTTTCATAAACACAGGACTCGGGCTGTTCAGAAGGTCATTGAAACACTTAAGACTCCAGAGCAGGTATCCATGGTTGTTTCTTCATTGAGGCCTGATATTGTTCCTTTGATGAAGAATCCAAATGGTAACCATGTTGCACAACGCTGCTTACTGTATTTAATGCCTGAATACAGTGAGGTAAGGGATATCTATATCTACATGTTTGGTTTTCCAAGTTCAAACATACTACGTTGTTGAACATGTGAAACATGCTTCGTATATTGTTTTGATTTTTATTGATATACTCATGATGGGACTGTTGAAGTGAATGAAAAGGAGATGGGAAACAGTGACACGTAATAATTACATGCCAAAATGTCAAATAAATATCAGCCCTTGTAAAATCCATTGAAAGCAACGAGTGCTGACTAGATCCACCTTAAGACGTACAAATATTGAAATGTCACTGCCCAATGATAACTGATAAGTGGCAAATTGTATATAGTTGTTTTTGCAACTTTCTGGTCTAACTTTGATAAATAGGTTCACCAGTCCGTATGGGCCGTCATTAGTTTGAAAATCATAGATATTTAAAATGCCTTATACATGTAAAGAATTTACTGATATACATAATTTACTGAAACAGTTTCTACTAATTAAAGTAAAAAGTTTCAATAAACTATCTTATATTTCCAATGTCCTCTTCGAAAAGTGGCTTTACCTCTGATAGCAGGCCATATGATGGTTGATCTTTATTCCATTCTGCCAAAGCTTCTGTTCTGTTTCCTTTCTTCCTAAGACTTTGATCCGTTTCTTGTTTTCTACATTCTTGTCATAACTGATGAAAATAGGTGAAACTTTTGCAGTCCTATATGAGTTGTATATAAATAGAAAAGTGTAGCTGCAAAGCAACCTTCGCCTTGGTTTGATACTCCAAAATAACAACAGCTTCGTGGAAAAACTTTTAAATTATAAATTATATAAAGGCAACTAGTGGCAGAACATGTTCAATATTCCACAAGAAACAATATTATGAAGCTCCTGACAAGGTTTAGGATGTCTATCTAAGGACATAAGTTTTATTACACATCAGTTTTTGCTAGAAGATCCCTTTAAAAACAGAGTTTCTGAAATAAGCATTGCAGCTACACAATGATGCTAACAGTAATTATTCTACATAAAGTATAATAAGAACTTTGTAATTTTTTGTTGCTGGAGTAGTACCATATTTCTATTGCATTTCAAGGTCGTATGTAAAGTATTATATAGTCTGGTGCATCATTTTGAATTTATGCATATCTGTGCGTGCAAACAAGAAAGATATCATTTTTTTTCAAAGTACGTTTGAACTACTTTTACCTTTCACCGTTCTCTGAATCTCTAGATTTTTCACACATGAATGTATCTTAAAAAGTGTTCAGTCTAAGAATTAAAGTGTGGCACCAAGTTTGAAACTCTGGTAATGCTTTGTTGTATAGTTCCTCTTTGAAGCTGCAAGTGCTAATTGTGTTGAGCTTGCAACGGACCGCCATGGCTGCTGCGTGCTTCAAAAATGCCTTAGCCATTCTGATGGTGAACATAGACGCCGGTTAATCTGTGAGATCAATTCGAATGCTCTAATCCTTTCCCAAGATCCATACGGGTAATTTATGTTATCCTTCTGTTTCTTTCAATCTACCATCATAGAACCTTATTGTGACGGTGTGCTGTGAATTATCGCATGGTCTTCTATTGTGACAGTGGAGAGGAAGAATCTGTGTAGCCAACCTTGTGAGACTTTGCTCAGCTGAGAAATGTTGGATTAAATGTTTATTTCTATAATATATAAATCTACAATTTTTTCGTTATAGTGCAGTCATTTCTTTGATGACAAGGAAATTGGCAAATAGAAAATGTAGTCAGTTATGATAGAATTTCACGTATAAAAAACCACATTGTTTTGATGAATTGAAATTGGTTAATATAAAAAGTTGAGGTGCATCCATATTAGAATATGCTGTAAAGATTCAACATGTTGCATTGTGGGTTTCGCACCTATTTTCCATGTTTGAAAACATGTGCTTTGTGTCCGGATATTCAGTAATAAGCATGTGTTTTAAGAAGTCTATGATAAAAAGAATTTCATCAATCCTCATCAAGGATATGCTCTAGATTTATTTTAATATATCATCCAAATACGACTTCTGTGTGCATGTTTGGGTTTGAACACCAATATTCAGAATATAAACTTGTGATATGCAGGAATTATGTCGTGCAATTTGTGTTTGACCTACGGCTTCCCTGGGCAACAGTGGATATTCTTGACCAGTTGGAGGGTAACTATGGGGACTTGTCCGTTCAGAAATATAGTAGTAATGTAGTTGAGAAATGCCTGAAATGCGCGGGTGAAGAACGTCGTGCTCATATTATCCGAGAGCTGATAAATAATCCTCGACTGGATCACATCATGCAAGACCCCTATGGCAATTATGTGATCCAAGCGGCCTTGAATCAATCAAAGGTTAGTTAATGCATAGGTCTAAACCTAATTCTTGTTCTTTGGAAATTGGTTCTGTATGCATAAGCATGCAACTACAGGAAAAGACATTTATCCAAATTCCACACTGACTTTGGAATATACTAAAAAATGGACCCTTAATTCGGTGTAATTTGATTGGTCATATGCTATATTTGTTTGTCGGAGCAGGGAGGTCTTCAAGCAGCATTGGTTGAAGCAATAAGACCCCTCGTTCCTGTGCTTCGGACCAGCCCATATGGGAAGAAAGTCCTCTCCAGCAATAGTCTGAAGAAATAATCTTTAGGTAACAATTTATCGTATTTTTTCTTTTCCCTCAGCATAATATTATATATAGTCTTCAATTAACTTCGTCTTTGTTGGGGCAGTTAGGTTGAATTGTTTGACGGCATCCTGTAAATTCTGTAATAAAAGCAGGTATACATTAGCTTCGAGCTAACCTTTTCTTTTCAATATTTTGAAGCTTAAACTTGAAAAGAATAATAATAATCATAGTAATAAACTGAAGATCCATCTGACTGCTCGCCTGAAGATGATTTTCAGTTTTAAACCTTTTGCATTCATTTCAAATTTGGCGAAGCGAAGTTTACATGACATGGAATCCAGTTGTTTGTAGAAACGGAGATTTCCCTTTTTGTTTTGCAGAGAAATAAATGTGAAGATGTAGAGTTTGTGGGAGCTTATGGGATGTGTACTATGCGGTAGGAGAGTGAAGTGAAGCCCAAGGGTTGACGTTGGCATTGGCGGGATTGATTGCAAAATGTTAGAGCATTTTGAAATAGAGAGTAATTTGCATTTCGAATGGATCATGTAGATATTACTACAACCACCAAATTTGGTGGGGATTTCTTCCCTAGCTCCTTTTTTGGATTTTCGCCGAGTCTCGGTTCTGTGACTTCATTCGATGCGAGGATGTTTTTATTGGTTTTGTTTTTGTTGTTGTTGTTCAAGTCAATAATAGATGATGGCAAGTTTCAGCTCACTTGTGTTTGCCAGATTATTGAATGATAGTGCCTTACTTGCAGGTCAAGCAACAAGCTTTTTGGCTTACATACATATTTTGAGCCACTACACATTGTATCAAAATTATGATTGTTGTGCAAATGAGAAATGAATGAAGAAATGTAGTTAAGGTAGCATGTCAAAATTGAATCAAAATAGTTGTTGAATCATGGTTTAAGCATGGTTAATATATTCATGCCAAAAAAGTGAAGAAATAAAAATAAATTGCGAATGAGAAGCAGCTCTTCAATCATGGTTTGAGCTTGCATTCGGTGAAGAATAGAGTATTTACAATAAATAAAAATCCCGACTATAGTTGCTTTTGCATTTTCGTGTTAATCAAATCGCGAGTTTGGGGTAATTTTCTTTAACTCCATGATTTTGCGACCTACAGGTGCGAGAACTAAAAGTTGTACATCACAAAATTAAATTAACATTGGTTGCGAGTAAATAGTTTGTGCGAGAGCAAGTAGAGGAATCGTCATGCATGGGGATTTTTTTTGTTTCCCGCCATAGTTAGCAAGAGTATGTCCCTCGTTGATGCAAATTAATTTGCCAAGGAACAGTTTAGCATCAAATTCCGTCGCAAAACTTTAAATTTTGGTGAAAATCATATCGACTTCATTTTCTTGGAGTTTGTACATGATATCGGCCTGTTTCATATATAATTACATATGAATAATGCCGATAGTCTTGACTGTATACTCTAAGAATCACGAGGAAATGCTAACGTCCGAGTCTTACGCGTAGGAAGAGACTTGTAAAATAATAAACTCATCCATCATGCTTGTTTCAATGGAGTAATTTTGTCATTTCTTCGCATAACAAAATGTAAATCACGAACGACGAATGCAAAAAAATACATCAAAATAATTGGATAAAAAAGACTCACTCGATTGGACGATCATCGAATGGTGACTTTTGGTGATGTTTTGCAGTTGGAGCACACCCATCCCGCTACTAGTTCGTTCACTATTTGCCGTTTCTCTTTGTCCCACGGATTTCCACCGCACATCCACTTGCCATCTCCCACATACAACTTATAATGTGGATCTATTACAATCTGCTCAACCCCAACTGCATTTTCCACCAAATATCTTGCAAATAATATCTGGTTCCATGTCCCGTCAAACCCTCCGATCTCTATTTCTTTCAGTTCACTCTGATGGTAATTACCCACCGGCCTCTCTGTCTCCCTTTCGGCATTGTCTCTTCTGCCACACATCTGGAAACATGTTCAATCATAAATCATCTAATTTCAAGCAACATGTACACACATTGTGATTATAAGTCTGTAGATAGAGAGTGGATACATAAACTAATGCATACGAATGAACAAAACTCTAGACCCGACAAAGATATATCAGCTATAAAAACAAACAAACCAGTCCTCGAAGCGGACAGTTCAGTGTTTAATTGATATCAACTTACCACCAAATGAAATTTCTGCAGATGGGGACAAGCACTTAGAGCAGGAATCATCTTCAGAAGATCGTACTCATCATCGAGAGCGAGAAACAAATCCAACTGCTTCACATTTCTCATTGAGGCCATGCTTGTAGGGATAGATTGTGCCTACAAAGAGAAAAATAAACCAACTAAACAATATGGAGTTCTATAAAGACATATCAATTTAATAAATCAGTACTGTGAACAATCTAAGGATTTGTGACGCACCACAGTAGTAGAAGACAGTATTGATAGGCTTTTGAGCTGAGGAAGATCTCTTTCAAGTTTATCCAAAATATAGCTCATACTGCGTGAACATTTTACACAGAGAAGGACTCTCTCCAGATTCGGAACATTGCCGATGCATAATTTTATAATGCTACAATCATACAGCTCAAAAGTGACTAGGTTGTTGGCACCAAGCACAATCTCCTTCACTCCTACACAATGGTCTACCACCAAAGTTTTCAAAGGTATGGTCGGGCCACAAATGAATAAATAATTAGGAAGCCTGCACCTACTCAACCTCAACCACTCTAGGTTCAAGCAACTAGAAAATATGCACCTTATGTCTCTTTGGTCCAGAATTACACAATCTAAATCTAAAGCCGTCAGTGAATTGATTCGGGTATTGAAGTCCAGTGCTAGAATGCATGAGTGTACATGCAAATAACTTATTTTGCACGCTTCAGAAAGAAGCTTAAGAGGAAAAAGATAGAGCTCATGATATCTGTATTTGCTGACAGGATTTAGAACGGGATCAAAACCTACCAAATTGACATCAAGCTTTCCAACACCAATTTTAACTGCGAATCTGATCCACCGGTCAATGTTAGAAGCAAACTCTACTTCAAAACAAAATGCAATTCTAAATGAGATCATTGTGGGACCTAAATAAAGGTGCAAGGTCTTATCCACTTCAGTTACAAATTTACGACTGTACTCTCGACAACGATATCCTTCCTCTTTAGGAATCGCAAACATGGTACAACTATCAAAGTTGAGTCTCGGCAAGGATGTATAGAGGCTTCGCCACCTCCTTGACAATCTGCTTGTGATAGCTGCATCTCTCGCTTTCAAAGATGACAACACAGAAGACAATATGGCATCTGGTAGTTCCGAAATACGGTCCTCCATGTCATAATAGCCCTATTTAGTAATAAGGAAAATATTAATAGGTACATTAGCTACCAGTCAACAAGAGTATGAATTCTTAGAAGTGTTGGCTTGCTGATCTGAAACAGCAAAATAAGAAGTTGGGTACTATTCAAAGTTTGACAAGATACAAAACTGACGATGAATTGACTATCAGCTCCATATCCACGACAATCAAACTTAAGATTTATGTCATTTATCTAATAGCACGATTCAATTGAAGCCACCTTACCTCAGCAGGAATTTCTCCCAACTGTCGTATACCCATTTTCCGCCCGCCAGCCAAGAATCTTGCAAGCAAGAAAACACAAAATAACTAAAACAAAAAAACTGTTTATCAATGCAAGGAACCAAATAAATCTATCCCCTGGCCAGGCCCTGCCCTAGCATGTTCTTCTCTGATCTAGCATGCCCTCTTTTAACTTCTGTCTTCTAATTTCATTTGCCATAAAATGTTCATGAAAGTAAGACAAATCAAATTGGGATTCAAACTGAAACTGGGAACCCTCCCTCCTGTTCAATAGGGCCAGCAACTTTGCTTGAATTTCAAGCAGATGCACTAGAAACTGTATTAGCTAATAGCTATACAATTTGTGAAAGACAAGCAGCTTTTACTGAGCTTGGCAACAAATTGTTAGACATTAGATTCTTCAAATATACTTTCCCCTCAACCTATGTCATTGAAATGTAACAAAATGCAAATCCCTTTTGATTGCCCACACTTTTCCTCCAGATTCTTAGGAAAAAAAATACATCACATTAGAACTGACAACTATGAAAACCCAATAGACCAAATATGAAGTTTTTCAGCAACTTCTTGAAAGGGAATTTGGCATAAGTAATGGGGTCATGAAAATTGATAATAGGGCTAATGCCTTAAAGGGTAGGTTTCTGTGTCATGGTTCAATAATGGGTTGTTGCACAAACCATCAAATATTGAAAAATTGCAGAGAAAACAGGCAAAAAGTGAAAGATACAAATACAGAGCACAATAGGATTAAGATGAAGAAGAAGATGGAAGAGCAATAATAAGCAAATGGAGATGAATACCTTCAAAACTTGAATACCCAGAAACTAATAGTTGTAGTTTTGAAGCTCCATGGCATACCAAGAGGAGCTCATTGATTGATAATATATAGATTTAAAAAAATAGAATATAGTTTAGTAGCGTTGAATTGAATGTGTAAGTGAAACCAGGAAGCCCAATGTTTTTGCTTCCAATTTACATTACCACCACTATTTCTATGTACCCAAGAATTACGATCCGCACCACACCAGGCATCTTCATATTCTTTCTTGAAAAAGCTGCAGGTAATATGCTCTCTCCAAATAGTTTACTTTATA
>JAYMTA010004986.1:0-11974 GCA_036897625.1 Pelargonium cotyledonis
TGTAACACTTCATTAAAATATTTAAATCCAGCGAGTTAATATGTTCCCACAAATTCACTTGATTACGTAAAAGTGGATTTTAATGTGTTGTAAATTAAGAGATAACATCACGTTACTCCTGCTCCAATGAATTTGTGAAAGTTGAGCGTTCTTCCCGCTGATTCCAAATTTTAATGAGATGTCATAATTTTTGTTGGTGATTTTGCTTAGAGTTTAGCGTTCACTTCGACCTGAAGTCTATTTCTTTTATGCACATTCGATTCAATCCAATTCAATTCAAATTTAATTTAGGCCGAATTAGTCATTCAATTTGTTCTCGATCTGAATCATCACAATCATCAATTAGTGTTTAGACGCCATATAATCAACCCAATTTTCACCAACATCCTACTCGTACCATGCAATATTATCCAGCAAATTGCCACCATATATTGAAAAACAAATGTTAAATTGCCACAAAAATCCAACATTACTGCTGTCGTTTATCGAGTGACATGCTGCTGTTTATGCCTTTTTTGACAACTCAACGAGAAGAAGTTTATTTCTATGACAATACAAGAATCCTATGTTGTAAAATGAACTTCTAGGTGTAAAATCACCATGACATGAAAATGGACCAAAAAGATAATAAAGAAAAAGTATGTAGGTTACATTCGTAATAGCATGTTTTGTTGACAAAAGAAAACACAATCAACAATTTAAACATGCATGCATGTGGCTACTAATTGTCAAACTAAGTTGCAAAGAAAAGAGATTAACACTAATTAGTAATTATGAATACACTATTAACAATTGTTCCCGCTGTCTCATTTGAATCTTTTCGAGCTATAAGAACATGTTCAATAATATTAACTTTCAAATCATATAAAATTGAACTATGTTAAATTGTCTACTAAATACCAGTTAAATTAGATTAATCTCCAGTTGTTGGTAGAAACGATGTTTCTTCTTTTTTTCATCGACATTTTCTTTTGTTCTTATAAAGAGACATCTTGGAGGTGGTCGAGTTGGTTGGTGTGGGGGTGTGGGATGCCCGCATGGTTGAAGCTATGTCAATGAAGGAGGCCTTGGGCCGGATCATCGGGCGCGGCTGGAACAAGCTTATTGTCGAATCAAATGCAAGTTCGTTGGTTAACATTATCAAGACCGGATGCATTGGGTCTTGTTAGTGTTCGTCGTTCGGCAAACAAGATGACCCATAGTATTGCTAGGTCATCAGTTTGTATTTTAAGCCCTGAGGGATGAATTGTGTAAAATGACCCAATTCCGTTAATTCAGCTTTATACAGATAATTTGATCTAATAATATATGTCCGATGATTAAAAAAAAAAAAAAAACTATACAAGTAGAACAAACAATTATGGGATACAAGGATTTGTACGGGTCCCACCAGCAAAACGGATCGGATCACTGGTTTTCCAATTCCAGTTTCTTTATTGAGGTTTGGGGCTCCAGCATAGCAATCCATGCAAGTTGCAATTGACGAAAATGCCCCTCCGCAATCAGTTCCCGCTGCTCGCGCCTCAACTTCCGATTAACGCAAATCCCACTCATTCTCTTTCTCTAAACTCTACTTTACACCCAACTAATCTATTTATTTACCCTTTTTTTTTCTTCACTTTATCGTACTCATTTTTGTACTCTCTCCGTCTTCATTTTCCATGCACAGTCTCTCTTTTATCATAATCATTATATTTTTATTCAATTTACAAATCAAAAAATAAAATAAAATTGTAACCAATAATCATGAAAATTACTCCAGATGGTGGGCCCATCTCTTATCCGTCTACAATTAAAAACTTTAAAATTTTGTAATTACAGCGTGACCATCACGCGCCACATGACAGAGAGTGGGACGAGCAGTAATTAATTCTTATACTTGGTAGGACTAGGAACATTAATGATGACTTTTGTTTGGTAACCTGCGAATTTCCGAAAACACCCCTCGACTTCAGCCATAAATAATTACTCAGATAACCTTCCTCCTCCATCCCTCAACTCCCAATTCACTCTGCGCCAGAGCTCCGCGAGTTCTGTAAACCCCCAAAAATGCCTGTTTCTGCATCTTCACTGTCAGTTTTGTGTCTCGTATCAGTAATGTGGGTGGCTGCCGAAGCCAGAATCCCCGGCATTTACTCCGGCGGCTCCTGGCAATCTGCTCACGCCACTTTCTACGGAGGCTCTGATGCTTCTGGAACTATGGGTATGCACTTTCTCTTTCTCTCTCCAAATCCGTGCACGTTTTTGATTTGAAGCTAATTTTGGATTTTGTTTCTGGGTTTCACGTTTTGTGGGTTTTGTTTGTTTTTTAGGTGGAGCTTGTGGATATGGAAATTTGTACAGCCAGGGTTATGGAGTGAACACGGCGGCGCTGAGCACTGCATTGTTCAACAATGGGCTGAGCTGCGGGTCGTGTTACGAGATCAAGTGTGGGAGCGACCCGAAATGGTGCCACTCCGGCAGCCCCTCCATCTTCATCACCGCCACTAACTTCTGCCCTCCCAATTTTGCTCTCCCAAACGACAATGGCGGCTGGTGCAACCCTCCTCGCCCCCACTTCGACCTCGCCATGCCCATGTTCCTCAAGATCGCCGAGTACCGCGCCGGTATCGTCCCCGTCGCCTACCGGAGGTAATTATTTTGCACAATCTGTCTCAATAAATGCTCTGTTTTCTTTGTTCTTGTAGACGCAGTAGCTTATTAGTGTTGTTGTTAGTAAAAAGTCCAGTACATTCTTTAACTACATGTGCACAATTTGTGTCGTAACATGATACACGAACACGGCATAGAATTAATGTGTATGGATTCGTACATTTTGTAATTAGTTTTGTTCGTGTTAGAGAAACCATCATGTTGGTTTCAAAAATATGCACGTATAGTCAGTTAATCTAGTTGCGACATACAAGACACGTTCACCATACACATTGGATATTTTCAAAAGTAATATTGATGATGTGTCAAGCGTGTTATGTTTGATTTTACCGTGTCTTATTGTGCAAAATGTGAGTTATGCTCATGTCAGTCGGGTTGTAATCAACAATGTTCATTTAGTTACCTCGGTATATATGTCGTGTTTGTGTTTGTGTTTGTTTTCAATCATTCATTCAACATAGTTATTAGAAGAGTCACAATCATGTTATATTCCTTTCTCATGCTATTTAATTACCTAAATACCCTTGGTCTTTTAGCTATACTTGCCAAAACTTTCCTTCCCTTCAATCCACCCGTTTTGGTTAGTTATAGAAATTTGTTGGGTCGTCGCATAGCCGTGCATGGGCATTGATGATCCCATGTGCCGAAAACGACACCGACTCGAGGAACTTTAGTCTTATAGCCATGGATAGATTCCAACAGTGGGGACAATAATTCGACGACCTTCACCATTTCAATGACGCCACGTGGACGGATTGCTTTATTCCATTAAAAAAAAGTATATTTTACCACGCGAATATTTGTTTTATTTTTTGATTTTACACAGTCAGCTAGTTGGAGACCCTGAAATCACGGTCCGCGTTTGTCGCTAAGATGGTATTGATTTGAGTGATCAGAGCCTGTGGTTTTGGACTTATTTACGCAGGGTGCCATGCCGTAAGAGAGGGGGAATCAGGTTCACGATCAACGGGTTCCGTTACTTCAACCTGGTGCTGATCTCGAACGTCGCGGGTGCAGGGGATATCGTGAGGGGGAGTGTGAAAGGGACGAGGACCGGGCGGATGAGCATGAGCAGGAACTGGGTTCAGAACTGGCAGCCGAACTCGGTGCTGGTTGGTCAGTCACTGTCGTTCAGGGTCACAGGCAGTGACAGACGCACCTCCACCTCCTGGAACATCGTGCCGGCGCACTGGCAGTTCGGTCAAACCTTCACCGGAAAGAATTTCCGGGTTTGATTCTCAATGGAATCTATCGAAGAGTTTCGTTTCTAATTATTATTATTATTATTTTTTCGCCGCGTTATATTTACCCTTGAAGCTGTGTTTTGACTGAGGGGTGTTGGGTTTGAGGAATGTGACTTTTCGACTGTTTTTGGAATTGTTGGTGTTGGGGATTGTGTAGAACAAAAAGTTTAGGCTGAAGCGGCTGCAACAAAATGACTGTAGCCCGCAGCATGTAATATATATTCTCTGCTATTAATATATTTCTTCTTCTAAAGTCTCGTATTCTGACTCTCGGTTGTTACGGTGGTTGCGGATAGAGAAGAGGTTTAAAGGGAACAGAAATGAGAAATGGTTGAAAGTTGGGTCACATGAGGATGATAGTGGAGAGGAGGGCACACGGGTGGGGTTGGTGGATAGTTAGTTTTAATGGTGTTTGTTGGGTCCATTTCCATTTCACGAGACAATAACATCCTTAGGATTCCATATGAACAAGGAGTCAATGCTCTTCTTGGATACCCTCTTCGGTTGCTGTTCGTTTTTTTCTCTCTTTCTATGTGAACTTTGCTTTCATACCAACTCTAGTCTAAACCGAATTGGAGAGGAGAGCTTCAATGATTTCTCTTCCTAGCTCCTACCTACTATAGCTATAATGGGGTGCGAATCTAGATAGGCCTCTCTACAAAAGTCCTAGCATAGATTGATGACATTTAGAAATATCTTTGTTACAGCAATGTATAATGCTTTAGGAATTTGTAGTCATTTACATGAGAAATCTTGAGTTCCGACTCTTGTGTATGCCAAAAGATTCATGGAACCACCAACCACACAGATCAACTGCAATATAGAATATTAGCAAATACCAGAGCCATTAAAGTTTACATTAATACATATCCGCGTGAGATTTTTTCCATGTCTACATAAAGAGGACAAAAGATGAGCATGGGCAATAATTTTTACCAACAAAATTTCGCCATTGAGCCATGCAATCTGCTCTGCTGACGTCCGGACCTAAGTTACGCTGCCTCACGATCCTATAAAGTGACATTAAATCTGTTAAGAATACAAATAGGTTTTAATTTATTTGAAAAATAATTTGACATGCTGATAAGACTGCTTCTGCTTCCGAGTTAAAAGCGCTCAAAGGATTGGTTGTGATGCAAAAACGCACTCTAACGAAAAACATATATATGTTTATTAAAGAACTCTTCACTTATAAGATTTGACTACTCTCTGTTCCAAAATAAATATAAGTTTTTTTTTTTTGAACGGAATAAATGTAAGTTATGCATGAACTACAAATAATGTCTATATAATAAATTAACTACGACGACCATTTCACTAAAACAAATCCAACAGAGAACAAGTTTAGCCCATATTGATTTCCCTTGAGATTTCAGACTGATACACATTGCACAAACTGAAACATTTAACAGTATATCATCAGCACACTTCACCAGATTACAGCATGAAGGCATGAACCATTTCTGGTTATAATCTATGAACAGAAGGATTACCATTCATTCTAGATGCCAAGGGCCCAAGGCAAAAACGATTTCATAAATGTAATGTACCTTTTAGTCCCGGTTTCGTTTGGCAGCAGGTTTGAGTTGCTTATAATAGTTGAGGAGATATGAGACTCCCTCCTTTAGTTTTGCCTTCCTCTTCTCCTCATTGTTCCATAGCTCAGGCACTATGTATCTACCACCTGGATTATACTCATTCATCTCAGTCAATGCAGTTTTCACAGCCTCATAAACATCATCACCATACTCTTCCTTTAACTGTCTCAGTTTGTCGTCCTCTTCATCAAATATTTCCTGCAATGCGTAGTAGACGATATATTCAGCTGAAAGAGAGGAGAAACTTCCAGTAATAATTGTAAGATGAAATGCATGCGTACCTTAGTATTTTCGCCCTCTGTGATGATTTTGAAAGGATGCCATTCTGGATCCCTAAGGTATTCCTCCCATTGTGAACAATGTTCCATTGCTTTAACAGAAGCTTCCTCGTCAGAATATTTTTTCTTTGCTGCAGCAAGGAACGGTTCTCTAGATAGCTCCCCCATTCTCTTGACATAAATCAGAGGTTCTTTCTTCATTCTCTGATCCTTCAGATGCTGTGAAGCAAAGTACCGAATCATTTAACTGAGTAGACGACATATAATTCACATCAAACTTGAAAGTGCATATGACTGACCAAAAGTATTTCCACATTTCCCTGATCTCATGTAAGCTATATCAAGCATGAAATCCAAAATGGTGTAGAATGTAGAAGTTGTTTCCCCCTAGAAACCACCATTTCATTTAGGTTCAAGATAAATGAAAAACATTTGGGAAGATATGGTCACATTAAAGTACTTCAAAGTTTCAACCATGCCAATCCTTCAGACACGCTAATGTATCCAACCAAAAATGTTATTATTCAGAATTATGGAGTACAACTTCATAAAATCAAAAGACAATTTCAAACTCCATGAATCTTCTGTTCGATGCTGACACTGTATTATTATGGCATCAGTCTCTACATACATTGTTTTAACATATTACAGCTCAATAAAAATAGTAAGAGAAACAACCCATGACAGATGTTTAATTCAATAAGATGCACATAAACAACAACGTAAAGAAAAAAGCAAATGCAGGTGGAACAGCCACCTAGTTCAGCAAGTTTTCTGAAGCAAAAAAACACAACGCTTATGTCCATATATTCTGAAGGAAATGACATTAAGTATCACGATCACAAAATGAAACATATGGTCTAAAAAGAAAAGAAAAAGTTAATTTTCCAAATATAATGACTGGATTATACACTGGCTTCTGATTTGTTGACGTATGATACCCATGAAATAAAATTATAAGCATGCTCCTTTTCAAATTTTAAATTTTGTTTGCAGCTTTAGTGAGTTCTCTGGTGAGTGAGCAAAGAAGCAACTCTTATGAAAGTTAATGCAGAACTTATTGTTAAAAAGTTATCCTCTGATAACTGGCAACACTTTGGCAGTAAAATACCAGACTGTTGACAATTATCAAACAAGAAGCCACTGCTCTTCAACAGTTCCGAAGTCAAATATATCCTTTGATTTAATTTCTTTAATTATTTAAAAAGGGGAGAGAGGGATGCATACAAAGATAAGTGTCTTCCGAGCTTCCTGCAGCTCATCATTTGTTGTCCGCTCTCAGAGGAGCAGATCATGATAAAGTGCTTCCACACCCATATACTTTTCTTCCTTCTATCTCAACTCCTCTTCAACTTTTTCCATCTTTTGATTGTATTCCATATCTTCATCTCCTCCTCCCATATGCTTCATCACCTGCAAAGCCCCTCTCATGCGCTCTATTTCCAACTCCATTGCTTGTTTTGGATCAAGCTTCTTTTCTAGTTCAATAATTTTTCTGTTGAGTTCCTCCTTTGCTTTCTGTCATTTATAATCACAGTAGGAATTATGAATTTATACAATTAGCACATATGTTATCTATGTCTGAAATAGGAGAAAAAGAGTAAAGAACAAACCTTCTGCTCTTCTGCCAATTTCACCACCTCTTCATTTGTCTTCTTCTGCTCCAAGGTTGCACGCTTATTCTGAAAGGACAGTCGGAAAGGCTTCTCAGGAATGTTTTTAGAAATTAATGGGAGTATGTTAATATAACAGTGCAGCATTTATTGACAAAAGAAAATTACTTGGGTAAACACATATGCTACAGTTTTGGAATGAATGTAAGCTCCACTGCTTCTTAACTTTACCAGAATTTTGCATCTCTTTTTCTCTTTTCATTTTCTTTTATGTTCTGCTAACTGTTGACCGACTAAACAATTTAAAGCATTATACAAGCATACTAGACAAGCCCATATTTTAAAACATGTTAAAACTGAATAAGCTGTTTGAAGTTAAATTTGGTCACATATTAAATTTGTAAATACAAAGTAAAACAGAAACGAATAGATTACCATTTCCTTGTCATGCTGTAGTTTCCTTTGCTCATTTTCATTCTGGACCTCACGGAGTTCTAGCTGCTTCTCATGTTGCTCAAGCTGTTTCTTTTGAGCTTCCAAATGTGATGTAACCTTCTCGTGTTCCAAGTAAACCTTTTCAAAATGACCGCGTGCAATTTTCTGCATCTTTTGTATTTCTAAGCAAAATGAATATTGAACAATATATTAGCTATAATGGACAAAAATTATCACTACAGGAAATAAACAAAAATTATCATGGTATCAGTTGAACAATATATACCTTCATTGTAAGCTCTATCCATTTCATCCCTCTAGGTCTCCAAATTACCTAGAGATCTACTAGTCTCATTCTTTTCTAGTTCAATCGTTTGTTTGTGGAGTTCCTCCTTTGCTTTCTGTCATTCGCAATCACAGTAGGATTTAAAACTTTCTCAAATTAGTACATATTTTATCTGTCTTTACAATTCCAAAAGGAGCAAATGAGTGAAGAACAAACCTTCTGCTCTTCTGCCAATCTCATCACCTTTTCATTGGCCTTTTTCTGTTCTTCCAATCTCATCCCCTTTTCATTAGCCTTTTTCTGCTTCAAGGCCTCCCACTATTCATGTAAGGCGTCTCATGAATGTTTTAAGAAATTAACGGGAGCATGTAAATATAACAGTGGGAAGTTAAACCTTAAAAGGAACAAGTACAACATTTATGGGGAAAAGAAGATTACTTGGGTAAACATATATACTAAGTTTTGAAAATAATGTAAGCTCTATTGCCTCTTAACTATACCAAATCCACCTTATGTAAGCATTTGTACATACAAAGATGCATTTGCCAATCCAAAATAGTAGCTCTTTTTTTTTTTATGAGGAAAACTGTTTCGGGTTAAATTTGGTCACATTTAACATTTGTACATACAAAGTCAAAACAGAAATAGACATGTTACCATTTCCTTATCATGTTGTAGCTTCCTCCTCTTATTTTCAATTTGGACTTCACGATGTTCTAGTTGTTTCTCATATTGCTCAAGCAGTTTCATCTGAGCTTCCAACTGTGAAGTTGGTAGGAGTTTGTATAGTAGTTTTGGAGTCTCGACTTTCTATAGCGCCAAAATAATTTGGGTCTTGACTTCAATGTGTTGATTTTGTTCTAGTCGTCTGCATTAATATCATAACACGCATGTTTGTGTGTGTGGAGACAAAAGCCATTGTGCAAGAGCTTCAATTTCTTCTTTATGTTGATCAACACACTTATTAACGTTGACAATTTGTGCATGCACATCACGTTGAAAGTTGTTTGTTTGTAACATGAACATGAACACGATATGTTTTGGCATAATAACTAAATGAGTCGTGTTGACATGATGCGATTAAAACGAACACATCCAACACATTCTACAAGTAATAATTTATCATTACATTATTAAGTGAGCGACATGAGAACATGACTGATTAATATTTCGTGCTGAATCATTTTAAAGGGTCCAAAGTTAATTGCCTGTCATTTTATATTGTTTTTCTCTTGATATATCGGGTAGATAGACAAATGTATGCACAAACTTAAACAGTTAGTATATCATCACCTATTCACCAGAATTCAGCACAAAGGCATAAACCATATGTGCTTACAATCTATGAATAAAAGGATTATCATTCATTCTAGAGACAATGCATCAAAATAGACACCAAAGAAGATTAAGAATTTCAGAAAGCCATTTCAATACAAAAATCTGTTAGAGACAACAATGGACAACAACCATTTTCATCTGACTTTTATTCTCTATGCTAACTTTCATGGACAACAGCCATTTTCAGTCAAAATATAAAAGTGATAAGCTTTCAGAAAATTCCATCTGATCCTACAGTGACTCACTGCAACACCAAATTGCTTCAACACATGAATACAAAAAAAATCTATGTGATCTTGCATGCTATATTTGGCACTGCCTTAATGATGAGCTTGGCATAAGGTTTAAAATACGGGGAGTTAATACCAAAAAAATGAGTTAACCCTGCAATTTCAAAAAGAACATAATCATTCTTGCACAAAAAACTATTACTTCTTATTATGTGTACCTTTTAGTTCCGCTTTCGTTTTGCAGAAGGTTTGAGTTGCTTAAAATGGTTCAGGAGGTATGAGACTCCCTCCTTCAGTTTTGCCCTTCTCTTCTCCTCATTGTTCCATAGCTCAGACACTACATATCTACCACTTGGATTGTACTCATTTGTCTCGGTCAAAGCAGTTTTCACAGCCTCATAAACATCACCACCATACTCTTCCTTCAACTGTCTCAGTTTGTCGTCCTCTTCATTGATTATTTCCTGTAAGGCATAATAGAGGATATATTCAGCTGAACACAGAGAAGAAACTATAACAAATACTCGTTCCGCCCCAAACAAGTGTCGTGCTTTCTATTTTGAGAATCCCAAGAAGTTAGTTTATGTTGTATATTTACTGTTCTATTCTCGTGCACGTGTTGTAATAAGTTTAAGAGATACTAATTAACTTGTTATAGGACACGATTGATAATTCATGCACAACTAACTTCTTAAAAATGAAAGATGTCCCTTATTTTGGGAAAGAGAGAGTAATTTTTAAATGAAATGCATGCATACCTTAGAATCTCCACCCACTGTTATGATTCTAAAAGGATGCCAGCTCGGATCCCTAAGATAATCCTCCCATTGTGAGCAATATTCCATTGCTTTAACAGAAGCTTCCTCGTCAGTAAACTTTCTCTTTGCTGCAGCAAGGAATGGTTCACTAGATGGCTCCCCCATTCTCTTGTCACAAATCAGAGGTTCTTTCTTCATTTTCTGATCCTTCAGATGCTGTGAAGAAAAGTGGTGAACCGATTATTAGGGCAGACGACATATAATTCACATCGAACACTAAACTGACCAAAAGCAGGTCACTTTTCCTTGATCTCGAGTAAGCTATATCATGACAGACATCCAAAATGGAACAGAAACGACAATTTGGGAAGACATGTTTGCATGAAAGTTCTTAAGGTTTCAACCATGTCAGATGTCAATCCTTCAGACACGCTAATGTGTACAACCAAAAATGTTATCATTCAGAAATACAGAGTAAGACTTCATAAAACCATAAGATAGTTTTCAACTCCATGGGTTTTCTGTTCGATGCTCACATACATAGCCGACATTGAGGTTTCAACTGCAAAGTTTAAAGACCTTAGTAAAATAACACTGATGGACTCTGCATTATTGTGGTATCAGCCTCTACATAATTATTTTAGCATATTACAGCCCAAACAAAACAGTAAGAGAAACAATGTGGTGACAGACATTTAATTCAATAACAATTCTCTGATCCAACCAATAAAAAGCACACAAACAGCAATGTAAAGGACAAAAGGAAAGGTAAATGTTGGTGGAAATGAGGAATTGTCACCTAGTACTGTTCGCAAGTTTTCTGAAACACACAAATGCATATTATCCTCATACTCTTAACTGAATGACATTACATAGCAATATTGCAAAATGAAACACATGGTTTCAAAAGAAAAGGTTATTCAAAAATAATAATGACTATATTATTTACTGGCTTTTGAGTTTATTGACGTATGGTACCTATGAAATAAAATTACAAGCATGCTTTGTTTCAAATATTAAATTTTGTTTGAAGCTTTGGTGATTTCTCAGGTATAGTGAAGAAACTAAAAAGAACTACAAAGTTAATATTAGGTTCAGGTATCCTCTGTGCTAAGAGGCAAAATTTTGGCAATAACTACAAGCTGCTTCTCTTCAACAATTCCAAAAATAAATATATCTTTGGGGCTGATTATTTATAAAGGGGAGAGAGATACTTACCTGGATTAGTGTCGTGCGAGCTTCCTGCAGCTCATCATTTGTTGTCCGCTCTTTGATGACCAGAGTATGATAACGTGCTTCCACACCCATATACTTTTCTTCCTTCTATCTCAACTCTTCTTCAACTTTTTCCATCTTTTGATTGTATTCCATATCTTCATCTCCTCCTCCTCCCATATGCTTCATCACCTGCAAAGCCCCTCTCATGCGCTCTATTTCCAACTCCAATGCTTGCTTTGCATCAAGCTTCTTTTCTAGTTCAATAATTTTTTTGTGGAGTTCCTCCTTTGCTTTCTGTCATTTATAATCACCGTAGGAATTATG
>JAYMTA010004987.1:0-11974 GCA_036897625.1 Pelargonium cotyledonis
TATATAAACTTTTAGACACCATGTTGGGTTGAGATGATAAGTTTCTATCATTTCTTCTACTTTGGCTTTTGTTTATTTTTATGCACATCATAACAATGTGTAAAAAGGAGTTCTCTTGGTTCTTATTCCTTTAATGAGCGTGATGAATATCATTTTATATATACACATATATGCTAAGCTATTTTTGGTTTGGTTGAATAAAAACACAATAAGGATTTTATCGTCTTGTCACGTGATAAAATAATTGTCTTTAAAATGTTTTAAGTATGATAGGAATAACATTGGAAGCTTGGGTCATTGCTTTTAGGTTCTTAGAGCTTGCGCATTGGTAACACGCTGTTAGCAGAGGGTCATGTGAATACCTGAGAAGTCCCCTCGGAGGAGTCTAGATAAAGTTTCTAGAGAAACAAAGTGGAGAGAGAAAACTTATATGTAAATTGCGGGGATTGAGGGATCCCTTCTTGACTTCCTCTTACCGCATGTAATGTATGTATACTTGCAAACAAGCTCACCACGTATCGTCATTTGGTTGGTTGTTGTAGTAGTGGAGAATGTTAGTCTTTTGGGTGTGCCGATCATTAGCATTAGGGTTCGAACCTCTTGTATGCCCTTCAAGCATGACAAATAGAATCGGAACCCCCAAGAGCTTCTATTGCTTAGGATAGCGTTTTAGTTAAAAGAGCCTAACCCGAACACGATCCGAAATGAGTGCATGATTCACATTGTGTTTTACCTTTAGATTGGACAAATTTCTCGATCCGATCCAAAAAATAATTAAGTTCACTTTATACTATTCAGAACCCGCAAAATATGATGATGAAATTTCAAGTGCTCGAGTTGATTCAATCATTCTCATTAACGAAACAACCAAAACATTCTATATTATTCAAGCCTCCCATTTTGTAATTTATACATGAAAAGCCCAATATGGTTTTCAGATTGTTTGGGCCACATATTTGGGTCATTTTGGATTTGATTTAAACTTTATATCCTAACATTCTTCTGTAGTGGGCTTGTGGATGGGCTTGGGCTTCATTGGCTCGTTGCTTGGGCTTTATATGAATTCAATACTAGACAATTTATATACAAATATTACTTTTTATTTTTATGGGAAAATAATAAACATTTCGCACAAGTATATTAGGGATGATTATTAATATTCACGAGTCAGTGTTTGTGTCAGATTAAAAGTTTAACATTATTGAGATAATTCCACTCAAATATGACATAATTTTTAAACAAATAGAATAACATGAAATATAACCTAACAAACATATTGGTAAAATATAACAAACAAACGGTTTACAGATATGAAATCTCCAACTTGCAAAATGCAATTCGGGCACAAATTTCTCCCCCCGGACGAGCAACACCATATGCACAAACCAAATCATGACTGCTGAAAAGTTCGGAGTTCCTGCATAGCTTGGTCAGCACAATGGGGTTCTCGCACCTCAGCATGTAGCACATTCTAGATGCATTCGTCAATATAACAAACAAGCTCCTCAATATGAAGTGGTTGAAATTGTAACTCTTAATTATATTGTCGGTAGAGCTAGCAATTTGAACACGAGTCCCAAAAAAAAAATTTAAAATTTGATACGACTTAACCAACTTTCGAATCATTTGGACTATGCATTCCACGTGTTTTACACACACAAAATATATAACCCGAAACCCAAATAAATCAGCCTAGAAACTAACCCGAAATTTGAAATTGCACCCCTAGATGTTGGTGTGTCTTCTCTAATATTGTAAGCGTTTTTAATAAAATATCATATTCTTGTTTATCTTATATTGGACGAGTTAAAATAATGATGACTCATAATTGTTTACTATAAATAATAACACATACAATTTTGAAAACTACTTTTGTAGTATATGCAAAATAAACAACCTACAAGTCTTGAAGAATATTTCCATAAACGTAATATTTTCCCAATCATTATTAAATGTTTATTTGGACATAAACTATAATAAAGGAATATTCGGATCTAGCTAGTCCACCAACCCTATTTTACATTTTCATTATCTAAAGAACAATTGTTTTGTATATAAATTTAGTATGATGAATAGAATTTGTTTTGGTATATTAATTTTGTCATCAATTTCTAATATTTTAATATTTGAATTTGAGATTAAAATCTGTTTTTGAAGTCATTTTGATTGATTTTTCAATATTGAACGAACTATTTTAACGTAAAATTAGTTGATAAATTGAACCGAATGAATTTTGATAATTTATGAACTATTTTGATAGTTCGTCGTAAGAAAAATGATCTAAACAATTTGATTTCACATTCAATATAGGTGTTGTAATTGATATATTTTCAATTTATGTCAATAAAACTACTGAAAATAAAATAAAAGTTAGCGTTGAAATCGTCTTTTAATAAGTGATGGACAATTTTAACATAAAATTAGTCACAAAATTGATTGGATACTAATATTTCAACGACCAAAAACTAACTAAAGCTATCGTCGGAAATCAGTACTATCGTTTTTCAATAACCGAGAGACCATTCTAACATAAAATTAGCCGAATTTCAATAATTCAGGGACGATATCGACATTATTTTTCAAAGACAAACAATTTGGGACTGTTTGGCCAGTGTCCCACCAAACCAAGATTGTCATCAACCGTTGATCACTCCCAAGTTCTGCCAAACACAAATCCCAATGCGCATTTTTTTTTTAAACTTTAAAAATTATTTGCAGGCCAAAAATAAATAAATAAATAAAATAATTTTGTTTAGATATTCAAAATTTTAAATTACCAAAAAAAAAAAAAACCCCCCAAAGCTCAAAGCTACGATCCGTTGTATGGTAATGTTTCGTGTCCGTTATGTATGCGATTCAGGAGCTTCTCTTCCCGGTGGCGATTCGACGATCCACAGCCGCAGTGACTCGCTCCGATTCTCCTCCGATCTGTAAGCTCTCTCTCTGAATCCGCCTCGTTTTCGTTAAAGCTCCGGTCTTGATTTTCTAGGGTTTTGCTTCGCCTCGTCGATCTTTGGATTTTTCCGTGTTGAAACGGGTTTTTAGCGTTTTGGGGAAAAGGGTTTGAGAAATGGGAGTGATTTGGAATTTGGGGGTTCGGCTGGGAGCTACATGGCGTAGTTGAGGTGGGAAATGGGAGATTCGGTTGTTTTTTGGGTGTTAAAAGTTAGGGTTTGGAGCAAAATGGTGGATTGGGGATTCTTTTGGTTGATTTGATTTGGTGTTGATTGAATGGGATTTTGAGCTTCTGGTTTGTAGAATGTGGGGAAGGTAAGGAAACTGGAATTTGAGTTGCAGTTAGGTTGATTGAGCTGAATTAGAACTGTTTTGGGTTAGTGAGTTAGGGTTAGCTTTCTATTTCTGTATTCAACATTATATTTAGCTGATTGCATTATTCAGGTGTGATTATTTACTAGCATTTGTTTTGTTTAATAGTTTAGTGCATTTAGTATATTTGGATATTTCTGTGTTTTATATTGGGCTTTTACCCTTTTGGGGAAAAGGGTTTGAGAAGTGGGAGTGATTTGGGATTTGGGGGTTCGGCTGGGAACTACATGGCGTCGCTGAGGTGGGATATGGGAGATTCAGTTGTTTTTTTTGGGTGTTTGAAGTTAGGGTTTGAAGCAAAATGGTGGATTGGGAATTTTTCGGTTGATTGAATGGGATTTTGAGCTTCTGGTTTGTAGAATGTAGGGAAGGTAGGGAAACTGGAATTTGAGGAGCTGAATTGGAACTCTTTTGGGTTAGTAAGTTAGGGTTAGCTTTTTATTTATGTATTTGGGTGCTCCTTGTTTAGGAGCATTTGTTTTGTTTAATAGTTGGATGCGTTTATCATATTTGCATATTTTTGTGTTTTATACTGGGTTTTTACTGCTTGGTTGCTGGAAATATGGTACAGGAAATGGGAGTGACTTGTAATTTGGGGGTTCAGCCGTGAGCTATATGGCGTAGTTGAGGTGAAAATGTGAGATTCGGTTTTTATTATGGATGTTATTTTAGCATTTCAAGTAAGGGTTTGGTGCAAATGTTGGATTGGGGAGTTTTATGGTTGTTTTGATTTGGTGTTGATTGGAAAAGAGAACACTAGAATATGACTTATGGTTAGGTTGATTGATCTGAAGTGATATTGTTTTGGGTCAGTGAGTTAGGGTTACCTTTCTATTTCTCATTATTCAATATTTCAATGAATTCAGGTGTGCTTATTTATGAGCATTTGTTTTGTTTATTAGCTCCATTAGTGCAGATAAATCATTTGGAGACGGTATGTTGAGCATTTTTGTTTTTGTTTTTCAGGTTCGGTAGCTTCATCATTGTAGTAACTGTTTGAGATTTATAGTTATTTGGAATGGGGGAGCCAAGCTCGGTTGATGTGATTCTGGACTTTCTGCGGAGAAATCGCTTTACACGAGCTGAGGCCGCTTTGCGCAGCGAAATTGGTACCCGCCCTGATATAAATGGCTTCCTTCAGAAACTTAGTCTTGAAGAAAATGATTCTGGTAATGTTTTGGCAGATGAGAATGGGAAGAAAACAATGAGAGGTAATGGAGGATCTGAGTCTCGATGTTCTGGCGAAATCTCCAAGGAACTCATTGTGAAAGAGATAGAGTGTGGGACTGGTAGAAACGGGTTTGAAAGCAACTGGAAGAATGCTGCTTCTGTTGGGGAACGAAATAAATCTAGTGAGGCAAGTGGATCAGGTGACAAGTGCTTCACTTTTTCTAAGGGACCAGAGGACGCCATGCTCAATTTAAGTACCTGGAAGTTTACACCCAATAATGGTCCCTCGGGTCCTTATGAGATTGATAGTGATGTTAGCACCAGCAAGTTGTCAGAGCTTCATATATCTGAAAAACCACGGCACCGCCCGAGTGAGCTCCCTAATATTGGTAAAGCCGATGTGACATGCGGAGAGGGTACTACTTACTCTGGGGAAAAGGGAACTTCGTGGATTGGAAGTTCTAGTAAAATCAACACTGAATCAAAATATGATCATGTTCAAACTAGTCAAGTGAAGGAGCTTAATCAGCACCTTAACATCAATAATGTATACTCCCAGCACAACATCTCCGATAATCCATGGTCCAAAAGGGAGGAACCAAGTGATACATGTTCAGAACTGTGGAAAGATTGTTCTGTGAAGACTGTATTTCCATTTCCCAGGGGGGGTGTCTCCACCAGTTATGGTAGTGCTATTATCCCTGACAAAAAGGAAGGAAAGAACATGGATATGAGTGATATTAGGGCTGCAATTAAAGATCAAGTTGATGAAGTCGGGAGAACTTTATACTTTGGGAAGATACAAGGGAGTTCTGAACAAAAGAATATGAACAGTCTAGGTTTTCCTCTTGCATCTGAGTACCACAAAGAGGAGTTTCCCAGGTTGCCACCCGTTAGACTCAAGTCAGAGGACAAATCCTTGAATGTTAATTGGGAAGAAAAGTTTGAGCGGGATGGCCCTGGCGCAAAGCTCACCAATCTTGATAACGCCTTCCATATAGGGTCATATTTGGACGTTCCCATTGGACAAGAAATTGCGTCATCAGGTTAGCTTGTATGATGAAATGTTATCATATGCCCTCTTAATTGTGCGTGATAATTATCGTCATTGTTTTTTTTTTTCCCGAAGGAATCAATTGTCATTGTTGGTTTGTTTGCTGATAACATTTTTTTTAATGAACTTTACCATTTTTGATCTAATGGCTATGGATTCATTCCTTTATTTCATGGTCATTATATTTTTTTGTTGCTATATGTACCAGCCAATTGAAGCCATCAGTGTTAACTCAATTTGAATACTTGAGTTAATTATATGTGTTTTACCCATTGCCATCATCATCACATATACTATGTACTAAAAACTGAAATGATAAACTGTCCAGCTATTTCCAATTTGTTGGGACCTTCTTGACTCTTGACGTGTATCACCACCTGTAATTTCATATGTACGCATTACTCCCATGCTTAGGTCTAGTTTTGCATAGTAAGTTCTAATTCTTCTATTGTTGGTTCAGGTGGGGGGAAAAGGGCTGCAGGAAACAGTTGGCTATCTGTGAGTCAGGGAATTTCAGAGGATACATCTGATCTTGTTTCCGGTTTTGCTACAGTAGGTGATGGATTAAGTGAAACCATCGACTACACCAATGAGTATTGGGATTCTGATGAGTATGATGACGATGATGATGTTGGGTACATGAGACAACCGATTGAGGATGAAGCGTGGTTTCTGGCTCATGAAATTGATTATCCAAGTGACAATGAAAAGGGAACAGGGCATGGCAGTGTTCCAGACCCACAGGAAAGGATTCCAACCAAAGATGATGATGAGGACCAATCTTTCGCTGAAGAGGACTCGTATTTCTCTGGTGAGCAATACTTTCAAGCAAAAAATGTTGAACCAGTTACAGTTTCAGATGATCCTATCGGGTTGTCAGTTACTGAAATGTATGGGAGGGATGATGAGAATGATTTAATAGCTCACTACGATGGACAATTAATGGATGAAGAAGAACTGACTCTGATGCGAGCTGAACCTGTATGGCAGGGCTTTGTCACACAAACAAATGAACTCATCATGTTAGGGGATGGGAAGGTTCTGAATGAGTGTGGTAGGTCACAACTGGATGATATTTGTTTGGATGATGATCAACATGGTTCTGTTAGATCAATTGGTGTAGGGATCAACAGTGATGCGGCTGATATTGGCAGTGAAGTACGGGAAAGTTTAGTAGGAGGCAGTAGTGAAGGGGATCTAGAGTACTTTTGTGATCATGATGTTGGAATTCCTTCTTCCAAACACTCCCATCATGATTCAAACAAAAACTATGTCGACAAATCAGTCAGGGATAAAAAGAAGGGTAGTAAACAAAATTCCAACAAGTATATAGTTGGGAGTGACAAAGGTGTTTGTACACAGGTGAAACACCGTGCAGATGCGGGATTTTCATTCCCCCCCGCCCATGGAGAAGGACAGTTGGTCCAGGCTACCTCTAGCAAATCATTGTGGTCAAACAACTCAAAAGCTGTTATTGATGATGAAACTGATGACTGCGCAATCACTTTAGTTGAGAATGATGACTCGCTTGCTACATGGAGGCGGAAAAGTAGTGATTCTTCACCCGTCAAAAGTTCTAGGGATGAAAATAATACTACTGCTATAATATCAGCCAATTCTTCTCCCTCTTCTCTCTCAAATTATGGTTACATTGAAAGAGAGCAAACCAAGAAAGAAGAGGACGAAATGGCAGCCGTTTCTAGGGAAACAGATCTAGGAGCATCACTTGAGGATGAAGAGGCAGCTGCTGTGCAAGAGCAAGTAAGGCAAATAAAGGCCCAGGAGGAGGAATTTGAGACTTTCAATCTTAAAATTGTGCATAGAAAAAACAGGCATGTTTTTCTACACTTTAAATCATCTGGCTCTCGAGTTACAACTTTCGTTTTCTTTTTTTATTGTGTTTCCTATTAGTTACTTAGCTTGCATCTAACGTGTTATTTTTCTTGAACTACTTATCTGCTCAGAACTGGCTTTGAAGAAGACAAGAATTTCCATGTTGTTCTAAATTCAGTAATAGCGGGCCGCTATCATGTTACTGAATATCTGGGTTCAGCTGCATTTAGCAAAGCTATACAGGCACATGACCTGCATACTGGAATGGATGTCTGTGTCAAAATTATAAAGAACAACAAGGATTTCTTTGACCAGAGTCTTGATGAGATAAAGCTTCTGAAGTATGTCAACAAGCATGATCCTGCTGATAAATACCACCTTCTTCGATTGTATGATTACTTTTATTACCGAGTAAGTGGGTTCTTTCTACGTCACACCATAGGCCCAGGAAAGATCTTTCATGCGTATCGTAGTCAAGTATTATTGTTGTATTTGTTGAAAATTCATTCAATTTCCTATAATTCTATAACATGGAATTTTGATTAGCTACTGTGCCTAAGTAGAACTATTAAGTTGTTGAAATTTGGACTAGTTGTCTTTGTTCAGAGAAAGGATGGTTGGAAATTATACTTGGGTAAGCCAAAAGCCTCAAATCATGTGCAGTGTGGTGAATAGTTCTATTTTGCATCAAATACTTTTACAAATACTAATGTCTTTGCAAGTCCAAATGGAATAATTGTGCTGGTATGAATTGTATGATAATTATTTTAGTAAGGGCAGTTGTTGCAAGACCCTTACATGATAATTGATCTGCCTTTATTTCAATGTTTCACTTGCAAGCATCACTTTTTATGTACCATTATGATGACTTTATTTCGGGCCTACTTTATGTCTGGTAAATTGTTTTGTTATGACTTTTTGTTTGCCCCTACCCTTTGAATCTTTAATCCATTTTTATTAGTCGTTTTTATTTATCGTGCAGGAACATTTGTTAATAGTATGTGAGCTTCTCAAGGCCAACTTATACGAGTTCCATAAATTCAATAGAGAATCAGGAGGGGAAGTTTACTTCACAATGCCAAGGTTACAGGTTTGTGGATTCATTTTCTCCTAGATATCTTCCCTCTATTTGGCATACCTTGTGTGTTTAAACTTCTTTTACTTTTGAGCTTTTTGCAGTCAATTACTATTCAGTGTCTGGAGGCACTTAAGTTTTTGCATAGCCTTGGTCTCATACATTGTGACTTGAAGCCTGAGAATATATTGGTGAAAAGCTACAGCAGATGTGAAGTAAAGGTCATTGATCTCGGGAGTAGTTGCTTTGAGACAGATCATCTCTGCTCATATGTTCAATCCAGGTCGTATCGTGCTCCAGAGGTTATCTTAGGACTTCCATATGATAAGAAGATAGATGTTTGGTCGCTCGGCTGCATCTTGGCAGAACTTTGTACTGGCAATGTAAGAGTTCTGTGTCTATAAATTTTCTTCATTACTACTTCGAATATGTTTTCTGCTAAAAGAGTTTGGATTAAAATTTGCACTAAATTGTTCATTCACAAAGTTCTCTTAGAGTATGTTTGAATAAATATCAATGGCCATAATTGGCAAACGTATGTTTGCATATTTGTATCCTTTTAGCGTATAGCCATGTTTTGTGTATGAGCTCCTGTGGGAAGGTCTCCAATATATATTGAAGTATTGTAAGTTAGTATATAAAAATCATTTGATAGCTTGATGTCAATGTTTTTATAAGAATTTTACGTCATTAGTTTTTGCACAACGTTTTGTGTGATCTATGCTGTAAAGTTTAACCGAGACTTGCTTTGGTGCAGGTCCTTTTCCAAAATGATTCGCCGGCAACATTACTTGCACGGGTAATTGGAATTATAGGTCCTATTGATCAAGGCATGCTTGCCAAGGGACGGGATACATATAAATATTTCTCGAAAAATCACATGCTTTATGAACGGAATCAGGTAACACATCAGAACTTAATGTCATCTTGCAGATTACTAATTTCGATCGAGCTCGTCTGACCTAGAAAATATTTATAGTACTGTGGGATTGGGGAAGCAGCTACTTTTCGTAGAGGATCAGGTTTAGGGTTTATGATGAACACTATTGTGCAATAGGCATTTAAGTGCCCACATTAACCTATGCTGTTCCCGCCTCATTTGAATAATTTTTGCCATGTTATTGATAACAGTTAAATGATAAATTATCTGCTTTATTCAGGACACAAACAGATTGGAATACCTGATACCGAAAAAGACATCCTTAAGGCACCGATTGCCAATGGGAGACCAAGGTTTCATTGACTTTGTTGCTCATCTACTCGAGGTCAACCCGAAAAAGCGGCCATCAGCATCCGAGGCTCTAAAACACCCATGGCTTTCATATCCATATGAACCCATATCATCGTGAATCATTTGGATATTATATTTTGTGATGACAATATTGCTGCAGCATTTGGATTTGGTTGTGGTGTTGGGAGAGAAGGAGCTGCTATCTCAGTGCGCGCATAAAACGAATTTGGTCATCAACGCAAGGTGATGTACACGAAGTAGATGCTGGGCTGTTTAACGTTAGAACGTAGCTGCGAAATTGTGTAGTTTTTGTGGGTTATACTCCTTTGTTTCCTTCCGGTCCCTTACCAAATGTATTCCGATTTACCATAATCAAGAATGTAATTTTGCACACCGTGTATTCGTAGGATTTATTTTTCTTTCTTCGATGAATTTGACTGTGGAGGAAGGGGAATATTGAATCGTGTTGTACATGCTGTGCGCGGTTATTCTTTTAGGGGTTTTAGTAATAGTTTGTGAAATAGCTTTTTGATTCGTCTAATAATTTGGTTTAAATTGCTGCAGTGTATTGAGGTTGGAGAGAGCAAGCTGAGTTTGAATTACATGTTTTCAGTGTAATTTTAGGTTAAATGATTTGCATTTCTTAGTTGTGAAGCGGTAGTTATGGTATGGAAACATTGAGTGATGTCCTAAATTTATTCCCAAAAGTTTCTAAAACGAACGTACTAACTAACGTTGATTGATGTTCTGAATTTATTCCCAAAAATTTCAACAAGAACCTATTTTGTCAAGTGGTAACATTATAGATTTTGACCGAAAAACATCAACTTTGAAGAGTTCACCAGGCTAATGCAGCAGACAACCACCGGAAACCAAGAAACACCACAGAGCTACGCCGAAGAAAACCCTAGCTTACAATCAAAGCAAGAACTCGCACCCGCGAAAGAGGCTGCTATATCATATAATAATATTTTAGTAAATTTACATTGAATAACTCCATTACCCATAATGTTTTTTAAGAAAAAAATAATCACTTTTCCATTTGCTTTTGCTTATTAGTAATGGGAACATGGTTTATGGTTAATTTATGAACTCGCTTTTGCTTTTGCTTTGTTTTAAGAGTTGTGGATGATCATTTCATTTTATGGGTAAATCAAATTTACAGTAGTCTCTTACACCACTACCACCAAAGATGTGTTGAGTGAGAATTGATTCCGAGACCTCCTCCCACTCACAAAGCTGGATTAACCAACTGCACTGCGCCACCTTAGTGGTTCGGTATTATTAAGTCTTGGTTACTTAGATATGTGTTCAGTACTATTAAGATACCATTGGACAGAAAATAATTAGCATGAAGTGGTATTCCTTCACCATTTCACTTTCATTTGTCTGTTTCAGTGTTTTGGATGATGTTAAAATTTAAGGTTAGTTTATTTGTGTATTGCATTTCTTTTCCTTTTTATGAGATTTCACCCATTTCTGCAAATTTGATTTTGAAAGCTTTACTGCTAAAAAAATGTCTCATTTTGATTGCATTGAATGTCTCAGAGTGACAATGTTTTACTAAAATGTCTCCTATGAGATGATTTGCTACTCATATTATTTTAATTTTTCAAATTTGTTTTGTTTTTGGGTTTTAGGTCTCAATTCTGGAATTGAATTGAGGGTTGGGTTTTGCGTCTCTTGAAATTAGTAGACTGTTGTTTGAGTTGTAGATGATAACTTTAATTTATGGGTAGATGAGTAGATGACATTTACTCAAACATTTGTCTCATTAATCCAAATGATTTTGGCTTAATAACATTTAAATTTGATTTTAGTTAATTATTAATTTAAGATATTATTATGGTGTAGTTCTTGGATATATGTTCAGTACTACTAAGATATCACTAGTTTTTATGCCCGGCTATGCTTTGGTTTGTGTTCTATTTTAAGTACTCATTTTCATATTAACGAATTAATATTAATTTAGCTAGATGGTTAATGTAAATGTTGCATGTACAAAAGTCCCAAAAGCCTTTTAGTGCATTTATCTCTAATGCGTTAAAAAAAAAACTCATGATATGTGACAAAAATTTCTTTCACAAATTTGTGTATTTTAGTTACAAAATGTAATTTGCGACGCAATTATGACATAATATTTATGTTATTGTTTGGGTTGTCACAAATTTGTGTCTATGACGAAAATATGATTATTGTCATAATATTGTGATGGAATTGTGATAAAAATTTATCTCACAGATTTCTGTTACAATTTGTAACTCATGAATTGAATGAATTATAA
>JAYMTA010004988.1:0-11974 GCA_036897625.1 Pelargonium cotyledonis
TATATATATATATATATATATAGTGAGCAAGTTTAGGGCATAAGGCAAAAACAGGGGTAAGGAAAAAATTGCTGAACCTGAGGATGGCTTAGAACACGTTGTAATTGCTCTGCTCTAATGCCTGGAAGAGCTAGAAGGCAGAGGTTAACAGGCAGCTGTACCTCGCCTACAATATGAAGTCTGCGACGAAGGAGTAAATCGTAGTTACGATGGACACTTCCACATGAAGAATTCTCAATAGGGAGAACTGCTTTATCAGCCACCCACAATTCAACAGACTGCAATAATAACATGAGTGGAAGTTGGATGAATTAATACATTAAATCAGGCATAAGAACATGACTCCATTACATTTCATCTACCGTCTATGCTATCAAAAATTCACTTTTTGCCATAAGGATAAAAATATGAATCCTTTAATTTTTGTTTGCATATCAATGTTCTTACATATTCATCTTTTGGTATTATTTTAAGACCAAATGCCACCTTAAATCCCCAAGTCAAACCTACATATGTTGCATAAAATCTCATACCCGACCTTAAACACATCTTCAAATTCATCACAAGGAACAGTTTGACAATGTGAATAGGCTTTGAGCGCAGCCTCCTCGCTATACGAACCTGGTCCTCCCTGCAGCATTGATAAAACCCAACAAAGAATGACATGAAACTTGTAGCACCTAGAACTGTTTTGCTTTACCAAGTCGTCAGCAGTAGAAAGTATAAAATCTCATATGGAACCCATACCTTGAACGATATCCGCATCTTTGAACAGTCAGCGGGATTTGTATAAACAGACAACGGTTCTGTAGTTAGGAAGGATGTAACACAGAATCAGACAGCGTAAAAATGAGACACGCTTGGCAGTATATGCCAGGAACCTTTACAGATTTGACTTAAATGGAACGTAGAGGAGATGTTGATAAACTGAAAGCTACTTTCACATTCGAAAACAGAAGTACAATGATCTAATCACCATTAGTTCTCAAACCATCGTTTCATAGCTATGTATAAACTCCGGGTTACCAGTTGCAGTAAACTTTATCTTTTATGTTTTCCCTTAAAACTGTAATTGATCATAAAACGGTTTTATCTTATCAACTAAAAATACTCCAAAATGCCCTTCCTTAGCTTGACCCAAATTAACAGAAGCAAAGAGAAAGCTGGATGAGCTATAAATTCAAAACCATCATCTTAGACTATCATGAAGTTAGACAAAAACTATTATGATTCATCAATGCCATCTACATAGCTAAATGCAACATTTTATCCTCTCATCAAATGAGTCCGCAGAGACAAAAGGCTATAATCTAGCAATGTGGTGGCAAATCAGTGTTTTATTTTGCTCTTTCAGCAATAAAAATGCAGTGATGGTTACTTCAAGACACCAATCTTAATTACAAAACAAACTTATCTTTCAGCTTACAAACCAAACTCATTCACCACAAGCTTTTGGTAGCATAATTGTACGTTCAAAGTACAAAAGCTAGAAACTTTTCAATCTGACAAATTATATTTATTAGTATAAAAAAACAGACCAAATTCTCATAAATTAACCAAACTGAAGAAAGTAACTCACTTGGCAAGTTATTCAAATCTTTATTTAACCTCCTCGGCACATTGCTCAGTTCAGCTCCCGGCTTGGCCTGCTTCTCTTCCTCGACCGGCCTGATCGTCCGGTCAGCCGGAGAACCCGAGAGCTCGGCAAGACAAACCCAATTCCGGCGCGGTCTCCGGCAACAATCCAGCACCACCCCTGATGGTTTCAGCTCCGAATCTCTCCGACCCAGATGACAAACACCACAACCCAACACAGCAACACAATTGAGAGCCATCAAAACATCAGCAGAAACGGTCCGGAATCTGAACAAAATCCGAGGAACTCGGGAGGCGGGTGTTTCCGGAAAAGGGCAGAAGAGTTGGTGGTAGGAGAAGAAATAAATGTTGGTCGGGACATTTCGTCAAACACATGAAGTGCGAGAATCAGAGGTTCGTAGGTGAAAACAGGTTTGGTGGTTTGTAGTGCTGAACACGTTTTGGGAGCGAGCTAGGACGTGATCAGAAGTTGGGTCTGCGAAGACAACGACATGTCCGATAGGGATGTCGACAACGAAATTGAATTGAACAGATCAAATTCAAAGATTGAATGTGGAGTTTCTGAGACGAACGTAAGCGATCTTCAAATCTACGGCTCATGTTGTTGTGTTACTGTGAGCCGTAGTGTATAGGAATAATTTGTGGGGAATAATATGGTATGTTACATACTCTCTCCGTCGCAAGACGAGTGTCCTCCTTTCTATTTTGAAAAAAATTAAGAAAAAATTAGTTATTGTGGTATGTTTACTATTGTATCCTTATGATCATGTGGTGAGAGATTCTAACTAGCTTTTTATAAGGGTGTTATTGATAATTTATGTATAACTAACTTTCTAGGAAAGGAAACAAGATACTCATTTTGGAATAAAAATGCAATTGAAATAAGACACTCATTTTGAGACAGAATGAGTAATACATATAATGGTGACTCTTGTGGGACCCAGTTTAGAAGGTGGCATGTCAGTCAACATATGTGAGTTTGTCTATTCGATTCAGCTACAAAATTGATCGGGTCTATTTTCTGCAATTCAAAATCTCTAGAAAGTCTATCAAATTGGGTAGTATTTTAGCGTCTGAGAAGAACAAAATGTCTTTATAGTGTTCTGGTAATATGGAGAGCTTTTTTAGGTAACTCAACAAGATGAGGATTTTGAAAGTGACTTAAGAAGTCATGTTGAGAACTCATCATGTTTTCTAAATGTTGTGGGCTTGAAAACAACCTAACAAGTGGCGAAACGATCGAACAACTCAAAGGGTGTAATTACAGTTCTGATTGTAACCAAATCGTCCCAGGAGCATAGAACGGTTCCCATGAAAAACAACTTATTGCGACAAAGGTGATCCTACGGATATAGAAACGTTTCCCTTGGACAAAAACTCGTGGCCACGAAAGTTGCGACGAAAGTGATAATTTTAATATGTATTTCAACTGACACACCAAGTTTGCCTCACAAATCAACGAATCATCAATACGAAAATGAGTACATATATGATCAAATAAATATTGTCAACTAGATACATAAACAAACAACATCAAACACAAATATTAAACAAAAGTACAATGTTTTGAGGAACCAAACAATCAATTATAATCATAACAAGAATCCAACATTAGAAAAATGAAAACCCATGATGTCTTTGAAACCCTAGAACTTGGATTTGAGAGTCTCCACTGAGCTCTTCTTCAACTGAAAAGCCTTGGCAAGAACATCACTAGGAATGTCAGGTTTGGACCCAAAAACAGCATTAGCAATAATAACAACCCCTGGGTTTTGGCTGCTCAGTGCAGCAATAGCCACAGCATTTCCAGATCCCGCATTTCTCTGAAAGTGGACAAGTCCTATAGGGAACACAAACACATCACCCTTGTTAAGGACCTTGCTGATGAGCCTGTTTTCGGGGTTCGAGGTCACGAACCCGACTTCCAGAGAGCCTTCGAGAACTGTCAGGATCTCGGAGGCTCGGGGGTGCGGGGGGGGGGGGGGGGGATGCGTGTGGGGAGGATTGGCTCCCCACGGCGCGTAGTCTATGCGGACCATGGAGATGCCAAGAGTGTTGAGCCCTGGAAGCTGAGCTACACTCACAGGGGTGACCCTAGAGCCTGCAGGGTTTGAGGTGTTGCCAGGAATGTGGAGCCCACTGAATGTGAAGTCACTGGCTTGAGCCAGCATTGGGTTTTTGCAGACTAGTCCATTCAATCTTGCTGCCAAGAAACATAACACAAAACATGAAAATCAACTTTAAAAAACATTGGAGACAACAAGAAGTCTAAGACAAGACAACTGCGTATGAATGTTAATTTGTGACGTGTCAAACTCTAATATGCTTAGCTAAGATACTTTCTTCTCGAACATTAGATATGTGAACAATATATAATGGCATCATGTGCTGTGTATAGAGACATTTTAGAGACTAAACCTGAGCTAGTAGCATCTGCAACACAAAAATCTTGAAGAGGTTTAGGCTCAAAAGCAATGGCTAGAGACAGAAATGCTAGAGCTACCAGGCTCAACAAGGCAACATGTTTGGCCATTTCAAGCTAGTGCAAGTGCAAGAAGCTGATCAGGAGTGTTGTGAGAATCTGAGTTTTGATGAAAGTTATGTGCAGTGAGCTCCATATATATATACGGACTAGCCGTTGCAAGAATCTTGGTTACAAAACAAAAAGATGGAGTTAATGTTTTCATTTTGTATATTGCCGTCCATGCACACATTTCAAGCTTTGAAATGGTCTGGTTTCTTGAATCTCTATCTTTATTTTGGTCTTTAATATTGCTACGAAGCTTGTGTGCAGAGAAATGGCGAGCCGGCTTTCATATTGCATGGTATTTTAACGCTAAATGTACGTTTTGTTTCGCTTCTCAAACTATTCATTTTGTCTTGAATTTTGTCCTAAACATTTTATAAAGTTTAACGTCCTTGTTTCGGTCTTATTGAGTAAGTTTCAGCCTAAAACACAAATAGTTAAGCCAAAATATGCTTCATCTCTTACATATATCAATCTTTACAAATTTATCGATCTATTTCATTGTAAACTCTCGAATTTTATAGAAAAATCATTCATGAATATTATGTATGTACGATCTAACGACTCAGGAGATCTTTTCCTTGTGTCCTTAAGGTCTTGCTTTCGAGGTAAGAATACATTTTTCACGTACAAACGACAATAAGATTGTGTACATTTAATGTCACTAATTAACTACTATTACATTTGAATAATTTACTAGTTTTGCATAAAAAAGTAAAATGAATTATTAGGATTTTGCCGGCTCCTTTAGGGTATCCCAGTTAGAGTCAATTCTGATGTCAATTCATTGTAAATATACGTGCATATTAAGCTATGTTTATGCATAAAACAAACGTTAAACATTGATTACAGTATCATAATCACATGATTACATGTCTATTTCTCCATCCATATTATTAAACTTTGTATGACACACATGCCACGTCAGAAAATTGTTTTGACAGATGGGACGAGGGAAGATGAGTCAGCTAACACACAGCGTGACATGCACTATCTATTGGGACACATAGAGCGATGTGTCAACTATGTTTTGTGCACTCGATGGTGTATTTAGTTTGTGCAACTACTTTGTTTTTACTAAAAAAATGTATTTTTCACATAAATTTCTATGAATAAACTCGAATAGAATGTGAAAGATTTGACATTTTATGTTTCGTAACAACCTTGTGACCATTCATATTATATGTTTTGCCTCTCATTCGCCATCAAAAGACGTGTAGTCCTAAAAGGGTCGTGCATATATAGATAATTTTGTGAGGCCTCTTGCAAGAAAAAGAAAGGAAGATAAAGCCACAAAAGGGCAAGCTTCTTTTTTGTACACAACTCACCTCTTCACTGAAATAGGGAACATGCTTCTTTGTTGTATCTCCAGGAATCAAGGACCTCATGAGGCATATAAATATATAGTGAACAAGATCTATGTGTTTAGTCATGAAGAAGATCGGAGAGAGAGGTTCATGATCGAGAAAGGTATTGGCGTGTCTCAATCCGAATAAACGATTATATGAACGTACGTGTTAGTCGTGTTATTTTGATTGAGCCGCGTCAATATCTCTTCTTTGATCCTTGAAACGAGAAATAGAATAAGATGTACCGACGTACCGTTCTAGTCCTTCTCTCTCTGATCCCTTCTTAACTAATTCTTGCGTATTGATCTACGAACAATATAATAATTGATGCATATATATATGTGCTCGCGTATGTTCTTGTATTTCTCGAATATTTGGTACGTGAATTCTCTCTCTCTCTCTCTCTCTCTCTCTCTCTCTCCTAAACGTATCTCACGGTATTTTAGAGTTTTTTTTGGGCCTTTGGCCCATTTTCCCACAGACTATAGGAAGGTTATACAACTTGGGCATGGCCCAACAGCCCAATCATTTCAAAAAGTAAAAAGGAAATAAATAAGAAATGCCATGTGGCAAATCTAGGAGGCATTTCAAAACCAAATTTTCTTTGGTTTTTGATGAGAAGGAGACATGCATGATTTTCCTCACTTCCCCTCCACATACCAAAAAATATGGATTATCCAATCTCACTCTCAAGTGCTTTATTTCATTGCTTCTTCTCCTTCTCTTTCCTTATTAGCCCAAACCCTCCCCAAACCTAGGAACCAACCATGCTCATAAACCTCTCTTCCTCCTCCTTCTCTCTCCCCAGATTACCCAATTCCAAATCACCCATTTCAGACTTCCCATTGAAGCCCAGAACCCACCTCTCCATTCCCTTGTCTTCTTCTTTTTCTTGTTCATTCTCTGCTCCACAAACCATAAAAAACCAATCTTTTTATGGAAGGAGCAGATACCCAGTTGGGAGGAGGCTTGATTTCAGGTCGTGGGCTATTGGAGGGCTTGACTTTGGCAACTTTGAGTCTGTTCTGGAGGCAGTTGGAGTGTTGACAGCCATTATTGTTGTTCATGAGAGTGGTCACTTTCTTGCTGCTTCTCTCCAGGGCATCCATGTAAGTAAATTTGCAGTTGGGTTTGGTCCAATTTTAGCTAAATTCAATTCCAAGAATGTGGAGTATTCTATAAGAGCTTTCCCTCTAGGTGGGTTTGTGGGGTTTCCTGATAACGATCCTGATAGTGATATTCCTGTGGATGATGCTAATTTGCTTAAGAATAGACCAATCTTTGATAGGGTACTTGTGATTTCAGCTGGTGTGATTGCCAATATTATCTTTGCCTATGTGATTATTTTTGTTCAAGTCTTGTCTGTTGGTTTGCCTGTACAAGAGGTATTTCCTGGGGTTCTTGTGCCTGATGTTCGGGCCTATTCGGCTGCTTCCCGCGATGGTCTGCTTCCAGGGGATGTTATTCTTGCGGTTAATGGAACTGAATTGCCTAATACAGGACCCAATGCAGTTCTTGAGCTTGTTGATGTTATTAAAAACAATCCACGACGAAATGTGGTGTTCAAAATAGAGAGGGGGGGCAAAGACTTTGATGTTAGGGTTACTCCAGATGAAAATTCTGATGGAAAGGGGAAAATTGGAGTTCAGTTGTCGCCAAATGCTAAGATTTCAAAGATTAGAGCGAAGAATCTAATGGATACTTTTAATTTTGCGGGAAAAGAGTTTTGGAGTCTCACTTACAATGTTGTGGATAGCTTGAAGCAAACTTTTCTAAACTTCTCCCAAACGGCTAGTAAGGTTTCGGGTCCGGTTGCCATCATTGCTGTTGGCGCTGAAGTTGCAAGGTCGAATATTGATGGACTTTACCAATTTGCGGCTATACTCAATCTTAACCTTGCAGTAATAAATCTTCTTCCTTTGCCTGCTTTGGACGGGGGCTCCTTGGCCTTGATTCTCATTGAAGCAGCCAGAGGTGGGAGAAAGCTTCCTATTGAAATAGAGCAGCGGATTATGTCATCGGGGATTACGCTTGTTCTACTGCTCGGGTTGTTCCTTATCGTCCGGGACACGCTTAATCTTGATTTCATCAAAGAGATGTTGTGATAACTTCCGAGATCTTTAAAGCTTGGATATGATTTGGACATGAATGACAGTCCTTCAAGACTTGGTCTTATAGCAATTGGGTTACTGTGATGTCTCACATAGACAAAGTCGGTACATTGTAGAAGCTTCACATGATTAGTAGCTTCTGCCATCACACTATGTGGCAGGTACTTCTTTTCCTCGCTTTGTTTCATCCGACTATAGATCTGCATCATAGTATTGTAAACCAAAATTCTTTATTGATATTGCAAACGACTATAGATCTCCAAATCTTGTCTCGACAGTTTATAAGTCTCGAGCATCTCTTGCAATTACATTATGTTATGATTGATATTTGGTTGTGTTAGTATGAAATCGTGTATTGGCTATGGTTCTATACAAAATTTAGAGATGCATAGATATTTTAAGTAAAAAAGTGAGATTTTGAATCCTTTCTATATGCTGTCTAATAGAAAACATGTACTGACTACTTTTCAGTGAATTAAGTAAATATGTTAGTCCTTAGAATTATGTGCAAAATAACATGTTCTTAGCTCTATGTTGTGTTCTTCTATGTGGTACTATTTCATTAACATAGCATTTGGATTTAAAATAGATTGTTCAAGAATGGGAATGGGAATAGGAATGAGATTCCCATTTTTCATGTTTGGATTATGACTTTTTGGGCAAGAAAATGTCTTTGAAAAGGGAATTTGATTCTCGTTCTCTTTCGATTTTTTTTTATCCAAACGTTATCTAAGATCAAAGGGAATGAATGTTTCCATTATTTTCAACCTCATATGCAAGATAGAAGACTTGTTTTGCATGTGTTGAACTTGGGATGTGTCTCGCAATTGTTGTTAATGTTGCCTAGATTAGTTTGACCGAATTAGGTTACAAATTCATATTTGTTACTTGCATCGGTTTAAGGATAGCTATAGAGAACCATTTTTTGGGACATCTATGTTGCACTGCAGTGACAAGGTTTTGAACCAAACCTACGAAACCCAGGGATTCCAACTGAAAGTTAGCTTGAGGCAAAACATTATGCGTCTTATGTAAGAGTTGGTAACTCATATTCCACCAAAATCCCCCGTCATTGTTGTAGACACCTAGTAAGGGGAAGTAGAAGCTGTCGCATCTTACAATGAAAGTTGCTGAGACATGTAAATATGTCAGACTGTCGGGACATACAATGTTGAATCCAAGTTTGGAAGATTTGATGATGGTGGAACTTTGATGGCGCCATCAGGATCAAGAGCCAAGCGAAGTTCTCCATGTTTTGCACTTCTATCTCGTTTTAAGTTCGGCGTAATTAGAGGGGATAAACTTTGAACTCGTCTCGTGTTGTTGTCGTGTTATTCACATGTGCTGCTTGAGAAATTTATTTCTTTCATTTACATTTTGGTTCTATGGATTCAATCTCAAAGAAAATTGTCTTTTTATTGATAGTTTGTGATATTATTTGGATATATTATTAGCTTTGGGGTTAAGAAATCAAACATTGTAGCACAATGCATAACTTGTTGAAGGTCTTGTTTAGTGCTGGCAAATAGGACAACGAAAATAAGTCGCGGGTCATAATTTAGCTAAGCCCGCTCAAGCTCATGCTCAAGCCAAAAAATGTTTTCGCATGTTTGTTGAGCCACTTTTCGCCAACCCGTGTCTAGCATTATCAGGTTGGATCAACGATGGCTCGCAGCATAGCATGGCTTTGGTGGTTTGCTCCTAGGTTGGCCACCCGTGTTTCAATTTAGGGCTACCACACAAGGATACTTTTCTTTTTAATGCTACAAGCCGACGTGGTGGTGCGTCCTAACTTTTTTTGGAGAATAGTCTCAAGACGCACGAAAAGTTGACCCATAATAGGAACATTAAAGATTGAAATTGAGATTCATTGATTAAATTTTACTATTTTCCTCTTAAAATTAGTGTTTCATATAGAGTTAGACATCGAACCAGTACTGGACCTGAAGATTGGACCGATTAGAGTTGGTACTCCAAGAGCCGGACAGGATTGATCGTGCATGAATGGATCGAAAATAAGATGAAATAGAATGATTTTTTTTTTTTTTTTTGAATGGAAGGAAAAGAAAAACATTTTTTTTAAGTAGAAATAATTAAGTATATTGTGTTAAACTGAAAATCGAATCGAAAGTATTCATAATTCTTGCGAGTTTATGACAAAATAATAATAAAATTAAATATTTAACATATATTTTGATGCAAAATTCCGCCTCAATATTAACACAAATGGCGGCGAGGCACTTGTTATGTCAAAATTGCTTTCTGAAATGATGAAACAAACCAAGGAAAAAATGAGTTTAGGTTTTCATTTTGAGTGATGATATCACAATAGTACAGAAACTAGAATTCTCCAATTCGGATTAGATCACTTGTATGTAATACGTCACTTTTAAACATTATTTTGTTCTAATTCTTCTCCAATTTTTCGGTTAATTGTTTCACGGTTGATGATCACTTTCATCACCAAAAACTCATTTCCACGAGCTCCCGTAGTTTGACTGAAAGCAATAATGTCGATTTCATTTAGCTTGTGAAGTTTGATCAATTTAAAGGGGATCATACTCTACCACATCCTCTTAGGGCTTGAAAATCCATTTAAGTGTCTCACGGAATGACAACGCATCGACAAACCTTACCTCTACCTTTCTGGACCATGAACGCAACTCACCACCCCGACTTTGGTCCTTAAAATCTTAAACCACCCGCCCTCCTTCGATCTCAATCTTTCCAATTCTACAATTTTGTTTTATAATATTTGTTATAACAATAACTAAAACATGTTGGGTCAAGCGGTTGATGCGTTTCGAATTCCTTTTGAGGTATCAAATTCAAGCCTACTTATAAAATAGTTTCTTATAAAAAAAAAATAAATAAGTAAATACAACTTCAACTAAATTTGACAATTTCATTGAGAATTTACTCAACATGAAACAAAATTGTACAAGTAGAAGCTAAATTCGGACAATCCTAATAATATGAAGTCTAAGTCAAATAAAATCTAGCCAAATTAAGTACTAAATTATAACTTAATGAGTATTTCAAGACCAAAATGAAAGATAATACCCCAAAAATGAGTAAACCCAAGGAATTGTTATCATGGTTAAACTAGATTGTTTTTCCTTTCCTATTCGAATTCAAACTTTGGGGAAACACTGAAGGAATCGATGCTTGATTACACCGGGTTGATGTAGAAGACGTGTCATTAATATCGTTTAGAAAATTAAATAGCCTTGAGATGATTCGCCTAGAAACTCTTTAATTGTATCAAAGAAAGTACGTATATTCTCATTTACGTTAGAGTCAAGATTTGTGAGAAAAAGAAACGACTACATTCAATGCCTATTCAACATTTATTATCCAAAAAGAGAAATTGAAATGGTGAATCTAAAATAAGAAAATAGACATCATCATCATCCGTTTCTAAATAAATGTGTATTTCAATATTTTTTGTCAACTTTGACTGCTTATCCAGTAAATACTATATAGTAAATGCTTGGTCACACGCAAAATACATAATCATTCAACTTCGCATTAAAATTTTGTATTATTAACTCCCAAAAAAATTATTTTTATTTCGAAACGGAGCGGGTAATTAATATTTTACAAATTACAAACATAGTAGAATACTCAAAACCCTTATATATATATATAACAACCCTCCTCATATTCTTCTACACACAATTAACCCCCCAAAACAAACATCATTTGCTTCCTCTAGCTCCTGGTGCATCAAAACACTCTAAAACACGAACCTACGTACCAAAAAGAAAATATTTTATTTCCTTTTCCTTATTCACATCTAATTGGAGTTAGCTTGAAAATGGAAGGTGGCGGTCGTCGGTGGTGGTGGTGGTGATGGACGGAGGTCTGAAGAAGGGGCCATGGTCAGCCGTAGAAGACGAAAATCTGATAGAGTATGTGAAAAGACACGGCGAAGGAAACTGGAACGCCGTGCAGAGGAATTCAGGGCTTATGCGATGTGGTAAGAGCTGCAGGCTGAGATGGGCTAACCATCTCCGACCTAACCTCAAGAAAGGCTCGTTTTCGCCGGATGAGGAGAAACTCATCATCCAGCTCCATGCTAAGCTCGGTAATAAATGGGCTCGCATGGCGTCCCAGGTATTTAATGTTTTTAGTTTTTAGATTTTTTTTTGATAGTATATTATTTTGATTTGGGTTTTATTTAATGTATTTTTTTGCGCGATCATGCATGCAGTTGCCTGGTCGCACGGACAACGAAATCAAGAACTATTGGAACACCAGGCTGAAGAGGAGACAACGAGCTGGCCTACCTCTGTACCCTCAGGAGCTCAGGCAAGAAGATCATGAGCCGACGCCGGAGCCTAGCCGCCGTTTCGGCGGTCCACGGCGGGGAAAACTTACTTCACAAC
>JAYMTA010004989.1:0-11973 GCA_036897625.1 Pelargonium cotyledonis
AACAAAATGTTTAGCTCAAGCTTGACTCGTTTATTAAACGAGCCTAAACTTAGGCTCGAGTTCGGCTCTATCTCGATTATAATGAGTCTAAGCCGAATACTTAGCGAGTTGAGCTCGAGCGGCTCATTTAAGCCTTGGCTCGTTTACACCCATACCTTTCATGCAATAACCAAATTCTTTTTCATGTCAAATTGGCATAGAATATTGTATATTTCTCTAGAAGAATTTATTAAGAAAAAAATACACATGTATTTTTTATTGTATTTAGTAAAATTAACGAAAATATTTTGCGTAGAAAATAAAAAAAATGTTTCGATACTATAATATATTTATTTACATTAGTCAATATAAAAAATACACATTAGTTTACAAATGTTCATGACTTATACTCTAATAAAATGTGAAAATTTATTATAATACATCAAATCTTATTAAAAAAATATAAAATCAAATATTTTCTATAAATATTAGTAAAAGGTGTTAAAATATTAATATTTGTAATAAATTCATTATAATACTGAAGCTTGTCAACTTGATCGTCATTTCCATGGTAAGATACTTTTCTTATTATAAATAGCCAAAGTGTTTTCCTTGAACTAAACCCACAAAGTGAGATCAACAACAAAATAAGAGAGCTAGCTATAGCAACACAATTCAAATGGGTGATGACTACAGAAAGCCCCATGAATTGTGCATTCCTTTCCCAGCCCAAAGCCGCATGATGGCTATGCTCAAGCTCGCCAAACTTCTCTACGCCAAAAACTTTTGCGTAACTTTTGTTATCACTGAGTTTAACCACAAACGCATGCTCCAATCCAAATTCCTTGGATGGCTTGCCCGGTTTCCGGTTCGAGACCATCCCGGACGGCCTTCCTCCGGCAGACAACGCAAGCCAGGACTTGCCTGCCTTATTCCATGCCACTAGAGTGCACTTCTTGGCTCCGTTCCGCGAACTCGTGGACAAGCTCAACCGATCAGAAAATGTCGTCCCTCCGGTGACTTGCATAGTCTCCGATGGTTTCATGTCATTTCCGATCACGGTTGGTGAAGAACTTGGGATCCCTGTGGCACTGTTCTTCACTATTGCTGCGTGTGCCATTATGCCATTTTTACAATATGGTGCTCTCAACCAAAAAGGGTTGTCACCACTTCAAGGTATGGAATTCTAAAATGATTCTATCTTTACTCCAAAATGAGTGTTCAATTTTTATTTTTACATGGTAGAAGAATTAGCTTAATGGGTGAACTTTTTATTTTTATTTTTATTTATCATCTTGATACTTATTATTTTATAGAGAAAATTTTTTTAGCCAATAAATCATGTCCATATAGGGATGACAACGGGACGGGTTTGGTGATCCCCGTCCCCACCCAGTTTCCCAACCCCGTCCTCCGTCCCCACCTCGTGCCCCGTTCAGGGATCTTATTCTCGCCTCATTCCCCGCCCTATAACCCGCCCCATTTTTATCAAATTATATATTATTAAATATGTAAAAATTCTAAAAAAGTTGTAACTTTTTTTGAAATCTCTTCCAATATTCCATGCAATTCAAATGAGTGATGACCACAGAAAGCCAACTCATTGTGACAAACTTATTTTTGGTTGTCACCAAAAGTAAGAATTTTTGTAGTGAATGAGGTATCGTCACATAATCGATTAACAACCCATATTTGAATTCATTTTATTTGTCTCTTGGCTGAGATTTTTAGCCAATTTATAATGACTCAGATTCCTCGTACTCTTATTATTATTTTATTAATTTTTTTGAAATCAATAAGCCTGTTACTCGATCTTATTTAATTATATATACTTTGCAGACCAAAGTTACCTAACAAATGGATTCTTGGACAGAGTCATAAACTGGATTCCAGGAATGAGAGCAATTCGTTTAAGAGATCTCCCAAGCTTTCTTCACGCAACAGATCCAGATGATCTCATGCTTAATTTCGCCACTCAACAAATTGAGAAATCTGCAAAAGCTTTAGCAATTGTAATACACACTTTTGAAGCCATGGAGGCTCCTATTTTGGCTGCTCTCTCACACAATTTTTTACTCCATGTTTTTGCCATTGCACCATTAGAGCTACTCCTCAACCATACAATACCACAACAAGTTCTTGACCCTCTAAAATCCTTAGATTGCAACCTCTGGAAACAAGAAACTGAGTCTCTCCAATGGCTTAATTCCAACAATTTCTCTCCAAACTCAGTGCTTTATGTCAATTTTGGTAGTGTAGCTGTGATGACATGACAGCATTTGACAGAGTTTGCTTGGGGACTTGCCAACAGCAAGCACCCATTTTTGTGGGTCATTAGGCCTGATTTGGTCATGGGTGATTCAGCAATCTCGCCACCTGAGTTTGTGCAAGAAACCAAAGATAGGAGCTTGATCACAAGCTGGTGTACTCAAGAGGAGGTGCTAAACCACCCTTCGTCGGAGGGTTTTTGATACATTGTGGATGGAACTCAACCTTGGAGAGTATCAGTGCAGGAGTGCCAATGATTTGCTGGACATTTTTCGCGGACCAAACGACAAATTTTTGGTACATTTGCAATGAATGGAGGGTTGGGATGGAGATTGATAGAGATGTGAAGAGAGGTGATGTGGAGAAGGTTGTGAGAGAGGTGATGGAAGGAGAGAAAGGGAAGGAAATGAAGATTAAGGCCATGGAGTGGAAGAGGAAATTAAGCAGAGGAGGCTGTTGGTGTGCATGGCTCATCTTCCTTGGCTTTGGACAAGTTGGTGTCTCAAGTTCTTATGTCAAAAACTTATAGATTATAATTTGTATCACTAATTGAGAGATTGTGCAAGTATATAATGTAATTCAGTTGCTGAAAAATCAAGTAGAACAGTCAAACATATTTAACATATTAAGTGAAAAAGAAAAAGAAACAAACAACAAAATTAATATGCAAGAAAGGAATTTTTTAGTGCATTAAGGTGCCAAAAGTGCTATGCTATAGCGTTAGGAAGTAAAATTTCTTTCCTGAATGCTATTGGTTTATTGTTCAACCTCGTATATATTCATCTTGTAAAGTTCTTTAGGCTGTGACAAGAAATGATTTTGATACCTTTCTGTGTATATATATAGTAAATGGAATATGAACCAAATAATTTTTGAGTTAGCCAAGTCAATGAGGTGATGACACCTCGTTATGTTTCACTTATACCTACCCAATGAATTGGTGAGAGCAGAGCGACCCGCCCGAATCCAAGTATTTTAATGAGGTGTCATCACCACAATAATGACTTAGCCTAAATCATAAATTATTTGGCTTAGCCGATCCCCTTTTCCTATATATATATGCGCAAGCAAGGAATTTCTTTTTCACAATTTCATGCCAAGTCTCTTTTAGGTTTCAGACACATTAAAAGAAATGTAAGAAAATATTAAGTTGTTAGAAAAAGAAAGATTATATTTTAACAAAGCATAAAGGAAAGAGAAGCAATAAATAACAAAACTAGACAATATGGCAGCTGTGACAAGCAAAGAATTTTTAGTATCAGCATGCAATTAATCATTTATTAATTGCCCTATATATGTAGTTAGTATTGTGATTGAGTAATGAAGTAGATGCAATCTCAACTCGTTGCTAATTATTATCTCTTTCAATATTTAGCTTGTTGTAATAGTTGTGCTTGGCTAATTTTTCACTAATTTTCTGAATTTGAGGGGTGGCTCTATCTCCAACTTGGAAGACAAATTAAGGTATGCAAAACTAATTATTTCAATTAGTATAATTATGTTATAATCTGTTAGTCACAAAATGAGCTTTTCATTTTTAGTTTTTCCAAAATGAAAGTTTGCATTTTTTTTACTCCCCCGTCCCAAAATAAGTATCTTGTTTCAATTTTATTATTGTCCCAAAATGAGTGTCTTGTTTTTTTTTTCTAGTAAGTTAGTTATGCATGAATTGTCAATAATACCCTTATAAAAAGCTAGCTAGAATCTCTCACCACATGATCATAAAGATACAATAGTAAACATACTACAATAACTAACTTTTCCTTAATTTTTCTCAAAATAGAAAGGAAGACATTAATTTTGAGACGGATGGAGTACTAGATTAGTTTGTGTACCATATGTTGCATATCGCTAGTAACTCTCAAGTTTAATAGAAGCAATATATGATGGGAGTTGATTATTGTGCACGATGTCCATTTCTTAGTTTATTATTGATTGATGATTTTCCATATCTTAATCTGATTCAAATTTTGAAATGTATTGATCTGCAATTAACAAAATAAAATGTGGTCAAATTAAAAGTTAAATGATGTGGCGCCTAATGAGCCTTATAAGTCAAATTTTATTCTATTTTTATAGCATGTACAAATGTTCATAAATTATCAATAATTTTGTTTTTTGAAATAATAATATTTCTAAAATTGAATAGTTTTGTTTTTTTATCGAGAAAGTAAAACTTCATTACTGAATCAGGGATAAGGCATAACAGTAGTATAAGACAGCCTAACAACTAGGAAAGAAAAAACAGAACCAAGAAAACCCTAGCCAACTAAGAAAAACAAAAAACAACTAGAAACGGAGAAAAAACCAAATACCCCATTAGCCATAAATCCCCACCAAAAGAATGGTTAACTCTATATTGAGAAAGGGCCTCGGAGAAAACCTAGCCCCAACCGGACACCAGAGACGACCCAAATCATTCATGGTTCAAAAGCCGACGATGTACAATGATCCGGACCCCACGTCGGCAATTGCCTCCTGAAAGATGAATCAGACCACCTGCTACACACGAATCTTGAAACCTGATTTTATCTCGAGATCGCGGAATCTTCTCGAATCCACCACACACCAAAAACGAACGAAAACCACAGCCTCCTACCGAGGGAAATCTCCAAAACGAGCCCCCTCCCCGTAGTTATTGAAACAGGTGGACCCCCCGCCGATCGACAACCAAATCGGCGGTGGCTCAAAAGAGCAAAGGAGAGGGAGATCTAGGAGTGGCGGCTAGGGTTCCAATTTCGGGAGAGAGAGGAAAAAAAACTTCTATCTTGAATGTATGTTTCTAAAATTGAATAGTTACAATCCATTGAAAATAGAATACATGAGGTATTCCTTGAAAATAGACAATAATCTAACTAATTTATTCTTATTCACAACATATACATCAAAGTATATTTCCTGACAAAGATACTTTATACACATCAATATTTGGTAACATTACTTATTCAATATATTGTATACACAGATATGGAAGAGGTTATTGAACATTTCAGTCATGAACATCCATTGAATCTACAAGTCCAAAGTGCAAATTTCAGTAAAGATCACAAATGTTATGGCTGTCGATTTAATTACTCAGCTGGAACCCCAATCTATGTGTGCAATATCAACAGCAAATGCCAAGAAACAGTGTATCTTTGCACATTATGTGCTCATCTTCCATCAATTATCGAGAACCATCCTCTTCATCCAAACCATAGCCACCAGCTTAATCTCATCAATTTTGATGGACTAGGTTCAAATTTTTGCCATGCTTGCGCTGAACCAAGGCCTCGCGACAACCACTTGTTTTATAAATGTGACGTGTTACTTCGGGCTACATGTCTACTGTGCTCATTCTCTGGTGCCCACCCTAAGAATCGGTGCCCACCCACATCTTTTCACTTTCGTTTACATCGAATCGCTTAAATTTTCAATATGATTTGTGGTGCTCATCTTGCGAGGATCCTCTTTCGTATGGTGTTGCTTTTATTCGATGCGTGGTGTTCAGAGAATTACCATATCTACTGTTATGCATCATCATCTAAGGACCATACTCCACTGCCAAATCATTCTACTAAGTACCAACTATTTGTGACAGGCCATGAGCATCCATTAACCCTAGTTGTCCCCGCGGATAACGAGCAACGTTTCAGTGCACGATATTCCCACGAATCATTCAACTATTTCCATTGCGATGCTTGCAAGAAATGGGATTGGCCGCAACGTTGGTTTTATAAATGCTTGGAGTGCAACAACTTTGCCTCTCATCTTTCTTGTCCAGTCGAATTTCCTTCCCATCCGGCTTATTTCTCGAGAATCTTCATTGACAATGGAAGCAGCATCAGCAGCAGTAGAAATTGTTGTATCTATCACTGCCAGGGATGCAAGAAACCGAATCTCAAAGGACGTCCGGCCTATGGTTGCAAAGATCATAGCGAGCTCTTTCTTGATGACTCGTGTTTTCAGAAATGGAAAGCTTTAGACCGGAAAATCCACCCGTTCCATCCAAAACATCCTCTCGTATTCATGTTAAACCATGGAAAAAGCCTCTCTTGCACTTGTTGTAGCAAGCATTTCAGTGGCTTTATGTTCCGCTGTGAACAATATTGCCCTGATTTTGTCCTTGATCTTGAGTGTATATTGCTTGTGCCATCCCTACAGCACAAAGACCACTTTGATCATGAGGATCACCTTCTTGTTCTCTTGGAAAAGAGGCCAAGTTATTATGATCCTAAGACCTCGTACGTGCGTTGCGTGCAATGCGAAATAGATTTCAACTTCACAAATTGTCTTTTGCCATACACCATTCATCACAAGTGTCACTTTGGTTCCTAAGCTCGTTGAAGATGATGACATTTACTCAGCATGTTATTGCGACGTTTGTGAGGACAAAAGGGATCCCGATGAATGCATTTACTACTGCGAAGAATGCAAATTCGAAGCTTATATAGGATGCGTCAAATTTGAGGTATATATATGTTCTCGACGACAATATTATGATTTTGATTCTATTTTTCAAGTACCATGTTGTTTTAACATTGAACTATAATTGTTAGGTTTTAGGTCCATCACATAACAAAATTGAAAATGTCAAGTTTGTTACCTTGCAAGAGATCCGCGAACAAGAGAATCAAGAAGCAATTGAGAACAGAGTACAAGAAGGTAGAGATGTTTTTTGCTTGAAGGATGTTCTATTGCCTCAAAGTCACCTTGAGGTCCAAGAAATCAAGAATATTTTGAAGTTAGCATCTAAATTACCGTTGGTAAGTACTTTGGGTGAGATTCCTCCCCGTGAAGATGAAACGACTAGAAAAATTCTTTATTCAGACGAGCCCTTCACGGTATTCTTGAATAAATTGAATTCCATCTCTGCTTTGGAAGAAACACAAAAAAGTGTGTATAACTTTTTAGACATGGAATCCGAGGTTGTTCGAATTGGAGAATACTTAGTACCTGCAAACTTTGAGCGCGTTCTTGAAATGTTGTTTGCTAAACACGGAGATTTTGGTGCAGGATGCACATTAAATCCGATGGTAAAACAATATCTCTTTCTTGTACTTTGTATGGTTTTACAAAGTATTTGCAACACCAAAATTGCGCGTGTCACGGAAGATTTACTCATCCAATGGTGGACTTATTTTGCCATTGGACAAGCTGCGGGATTTAAAATTCAGTTTGCAATTGAAATTTTGAAGAGAATTGTTTATGCACATTTTGGTCTTAAAGCTGACAAGTATGCAGATAGCTTAATCACAAATGCTCGTATGAAAATGAGAGAGCTTCCTCAAGAGATCAATGCACTCACAATAAAGATCGGGAAACTAACACGAAAGTTAGCAGAGAAAAGAGAGACACTAGATAGTGTCATAACAGGGGAGAAAGAGCTTAGAGAAGCTGCTTATAGAACTAAAAATTCGCATCGAATGAGAAAGTGCTTGATGGAGATTGAAGATTTAGTGTGCTATTCTGGAGTTGATTTGTTTTTTCCTCCAAATTAAGGACTGATTTTTTTTTTTAATTGTGTGGAGAAACTTGCATTTTAGATTATTATGATCAGAATAGAAGATTTGCTTTAATACTTACATTTCTGTTCTATGGAATTTGTTTTCAGTTTTTGGTTTTCAAATTAAATTATGAAATAGTACAAATTTTAAATTTTATTTTACCCAAAAAGTTTATAAAATCATGAATAGATCATTATATAAAAGGTAACCTTATTTTTTGTGTCCACGCTGCATCAAAATCTTGTATATATGAGATTCTGAGTTCAAAGACAGAAACATACTCAGTTTGAGAGCTGTCATTAAAAACTCATTTATTCCTATAACTGTCTTGAAAACGCATCTAAAGTGTCGCAAATGTTCGTCACTAAATCTTTTTACTGCAGTTTTGAGTATTAATTGTTGTTCCTCGAACCGTGGTTTGATTAATTTTGTATCCACTGCGTTTCTAGTATATATATTTGCAGTTTCAAAACCGGAAATTGCTGTTCAACAAACATGGTTGGAGTCTTGAACCCACTATACTTTTTAGTATTTATATTTCTGGTTTATAAACCGCAAATGATTAATTTTTACTGCAGTTCGGAACCGCATTTAATTGATCAAAGTGCTTCATATTCCATACTATTTATCGTTTGCTATGTTCACATTTTCAAGTAATAAATCAGTTAATATGAAAATGAAATAAAATTATTATATCTTTCACAATGTAGTTTATAAACTGTCATGAAATTAAATATGAAAATATCCAAACTTCAATTTTTGGAACTAAAATGTGATATAAGATGGCAGTCTTGTGCATGCAATTTCATACATAACTTACACGTTTCAATCAAACCGAAGTATATATATTTTAATTACCTATCAAGAGATTGAGTTAAATCATGCATTTCCAGATCGCTCATTCCTTGCTTACAAATTAATCTTACTTTTGTTTTTTCACTTTGTTAAAGATGCATGATTGTTGTTCATATATATATTTTATACACAAATAAATGAATTTATTAGTAACTCTAAAATATTAGACACTATAACCATAACTAGAAAGGAATTTTTTTATATAAGAAAATCATGCCAAATCTAAGTTTTACAAAAGAAAGTTGGAACAAAGTGAAAAGGAAATAAGGGAAATAGAAAAAAATAACGAAACTAATTTGTAAGCAAAGAATCAGCATGAAATGCATAAATACTTGAACTTATAATTAAAAGAAGATGCCTAATCAAAAAGAGAAGACAAGAATTGTAGATAATTATATATATTATAGTTAGTAGCTACAACAAGCAAAAGTGAATTTTTAATTAGTCTTCTCTCTCTATATATATATTGTGGTTTCAGTAAGTAGTTGCAGCATATCAGCTCATCTCATCGTTTCACAATTTGAATATAAATCTACAAATATTTTTCTGCTTGACTCGTTTCTTACAAAATTTCTTTATTTTCGGATAGCATCCCGAAGGAAAAGTAAGGTATGTTTGACTTATTTTAATTAGGTATCGGTTACCTTAAAATTATGTAAATGAGAATGAGATTCAAATAATCCGAAAGTTAAAATCCTAAAAAAAATGAGAATCTTATTCTCATTGTTATTGTTATTCAAATTCTTGATAGCCGTAATCGTCATTTTTATCCAAACATTTCATTAGTATAACTATAGTTGAGATAAGATTAGTGAGGTCTTGTGATTTGTGAATGAGCTGAATATTCAAGTTCGCTTTCTTGAAATAAAACTAAGACAAAATTGGTTTTGGCTATAAGCTACAAAATATTCTTACTTTTGGCGACAACAAAAAATAAGTTGTTAGCATGAGTTGTACTTAAAAACAATTACCATTTGGTTGACATGGATAAAAACCTAATAATAGTGAAAACTTGGGTTTTTTCTGCTTTTAGCGATAACTTTTTTTGTCGCACAAAGTTGTGTTTACATGACAAACTCTTTTCTGTCGTGCATAAATCACTTTTTGTGACAACACTTTTGGTGACAGCAGTTAGTGACTTTTGGTGATAATATATGAGTTTTAGCGACTGGACTAAATGTCGCGGAAAATGAAATTTCTTGTACAAATGTTTCTGACATTCCTCAAAATAGAATATGCATTTGAGGCTCTACGGTGTCATGTATAACTATTTCATATATAGTTTGTGAGTGCAAATTCATAAATCTATATAGTTTGTGAGTGCAAATTCATAAATCTATCAAGTGTCTAATATTGATATTCCATATTGTATCTGTTCTGAACTTTAAAAAAAGTAATCAAAGAAAATATTCGTAATTTGATTTTGCTTTTTTTTTTCTTTAACCACACTTGAAGCTCAAAAAGCTATGGAGAAGGTCATAAAACACTTCAGCCACTAGCATCTTATGAAATTACAAGTCCTAAAAGAGAAGGAATATGCTTTAAAATGTTATGGTTGTCAACTCTCTTACAAAGATGTTGGAGCCATCTTTGCCTGCGAAAATGCCGAATTCTCTGAAATCTGAGAGTGTTCTAACGCTTTTTTGTGCGCATTATGTGCTCATCTTCCGGCGATTATCCACAATCATCCTCTTCATCCAGACGAACACAGCCACGCCCCATGTCACGTCCACAAGTGTCTTATACTTGACGCCTGCTACGCCTGCGGCCAAAAGACTGAAGTAGACTCCATGTTTTACCAATGTGATGCTAGTAGATTTCGCTTACACGTCCACTGCGCTTGTTCTCTGGTGCCCACCCTGATCATCTTCTCACTTTCATTCACACTAATGATGCAGATTTTTATCGTTTATGGTTCTGCTTTTCCTGCTATGTTCGTCTTGTGGATGGTATTCCTTTTGTTCGTTGCGTGCAATGTCGAATCAATTATCATATCGATTGTTATGATCAATCACAAGACGACAATGGCCATACACCAATGCCGTATAAAAAGCACAAAAAGAAAGAACAGTACCGTTGGCTGGAAAGACCGCAAGTATGCAACTTTAAATATCGTGTTTCTTGTCCCATCCAATTTCCTGCCCATCCAGCTTATTTCTACGCTACGAATAGCGTTGCAATTGGTGATGGAAGTAGTAGCGATAAACATAGTAATCGATGCCAGAGATGCAAGAAACCGATCCTCGAAGAAAGTCTGGCCTACGGATGCAGAGATCATTGCAGGCTCTTTCTTGATTACTCATGTTTTCGAGAGATGCAAGCGCTGGACGAGAAAATCCACCCATTTCACCCACAGCATTCTCTCAGATTCGTGTTCTACCATGGAAAAGAACTCGCGTGCTCGTGTTGTAGCAAGAAATGCAGTGGCTTTGTTTTCCTCTTTCAAAACTACTGTGATAATGATAAGTTTGTTCTTGATCTTGAGTGCATGTTTCTTGTGCCATCCCTAAAGCATCGAGACCATGATCTCAATCATCTTCTTGCTCTCCTAGATAAGGTAGCTAGGAAGTTATCCCAAGACCTCGTACGTGTGTTGTGTGGAATGCAAAAAAGATTTCAGCCTCACAAATTGTCTTCTTCCATATACCATTCGAGACAAATGCCATTTTCATCCCCTTCCTCTGCTTCATCGACTCGTTGAAGACGATGAGATTGACCAGTGTTACTGTGACGTGTGCGAGGGAAAAAGAGATCAAGGTGAATGTATTTATTATTGTGGGGAGTGCAAATTCGAAGTCCACATCAGATGTGTTAAATTTGAGGTAAATATTCTCAATGGCTATATTTATTATTTTTTATATATATACAGAAAGGTGCCGAAATCCTTTCTTGCAACAGGCTAAATAATATTTCAAGACGTATATATACAAGCTTGAACAAGGAACCAATAGTGTTCAGAAAAGAGATTTTGTCTCTTAACCCTAAGCTAGTGCTTTTGGCATCTTACCGTACGTAGTGGTCCCTTACATCACCCTACCAGTCTCTTATTCGTCGATTGTTTATTCTAACTGTCAATATTGAGTAACATGTTTAAACTTTGAACTATTCTGGCTAGGAACATGAAAAACTCGAAAATGACAAGTTTGTTACTGTGCAAGAGATGGAAGAAGAGGAAAAGCAAGAAGCAACAAAAAATGAGAGAGAAGGTAGGGTTGTTTTTCTCTCGAAGGATATTTTGTTGCCTCTTAGTCAAGAGGAGGTCGAAGAAATAAAAAAATGTTCTCAATTTAGCATCCAATCTTACTTGGAAAAGTGTTTTGGGTGAGATTCCTTCATATGATGATAAAATCATCGATAAAATTCTTTATTCGGATCAACACTTCAA
>JAYMTA010004990.1:0-11973 GCA_036897625.1 Pelargonium cotyledonis
ACTTTTTTTTAATAATTAAATTATCAATTTTTAATTAAATTATTAATTAATCAGCTATGGAAATCAGCTACGGATATTCCGTGGCTAATTTTCGTCGCTGATCAACGACGGAATTTCCGTCGCTAAATCCGTATCAGCGACGAAAACCCGTTGCTAAATCCGTCGCTAACCATCTGTGACGAGGGTTTTAGCGACGGAATTCAATCCGTCGCGTGTCCGTCGCAGATGCTTATTAGCGACAGATTTTGGTGTATTAGCGACGGAATTTTCTGTCGTTAATAAACAATTTTCTTGTAGTGTGAGAACATGAGAGTGTGTTTTGCTGAGTTGGATAGTTTTTACATGTGAGTTAAATTCAAATAAGTTATATGTCACGTTATGGTAAGTTAACGGCTCTATCAGAGAAGATTTGACAGAATGGACTTCGCGTGAACATAAATTCATGACCTATGAAAGTGCACCTAATATACTTTAGTAAATAATATTCATTATGTCAATAAGTAATTAGTAGTAAATTAATACTCTTTACCTACTGCTCTTCTACTAAAGTATATTACGCAGAACTCCTTATATATATGATTTTTTTTATTTTATAAGTAAGCAGTAACTTTTATTAATTAAAATTCGAGGGTTCTAATAAAAGTATATTGTAAGTGCATCAATCCTAACTCAGAAACGAGATAGAATCCGTCATTCAAGAACTAAAATTAAAATAGATTGAAAAACTGCGATCAATACAAGAAACCAAATACATAACAAAACTTTGAATACGAAGAACTATGTCGGACACAGACGAAAATTTGTCTTGAAAAATTAAGTCATTATGGCTCAACCATATGAACCATAATAAAACCGAGCAAGTCGCATCCCACACTTTCTTGAACAAACGACAACCATCCTGAATAAAGGACCAAGATGTAAGTAAATCAAAACAAGAATCATGCTATATAGTAAATACTCCCCACCATTTCAAAATTGCAGACCATACCTTAGAGGTCCAAGAACACAATAGCAACATATGAGAGCAACTTGCTCTTTCAACATCGCATAATCGACAAAAAAAATCAGCATTACCCAGCAAAAGCTTTCGATAAACAAGAAACACCAAACATGGTATGCTATAGAGCACCGCCAAACATGCGAAGCATTGCATTTTTTGAGGAACAAACGATCGCCAAATAGTTTTAGAGCATATGAAGCGTAAATGCATTGTCGAGTAATAGAGAGTGTCAAAGGCCTTTGATGTCATGAACTTTCCTAACCGGGCATGCTTCCAAACCAGTTGGTCTAGGACTGATGGTGATAGCACGATACCAGCTAGCTCAAGACGCAGCTCCTCAAGGAAGTCAGTTTCCCAGCCTCGCAACCAGCGACGGAACAATTGACCATTTTCCGTTGTTTAGGGGGCCTCCATAATTGGCGCCACAGATTTCGGTGGAAGAACACAGAGAATATAAAACCTTGGATACTTGATTTTCAAGCTCACATCCGAGAACCACGTGTCTTTTCAAAATTGGAAACTTGTACCATCTCCGATGATCCATCATGAGCTTGAAGACCCCACCAAGTCTAAGAAACTGGGCAGAATCTAAGCTCAAGAAGGGATTTTATCACCGGTGAGGGATTATCAGCACAAAGCTCTTCAAGAGAACATGCGTTATGGTCCCATCCAAACTTCTCACACAAGATGACTTTCCCAATTAAGTGGTGAACTGCTACCACTACTTCATGAGAAGGCTAACATTGTCTATGTGTAATTGTTGAATGCCAAGTCCACTATGAGCTCTTCGTAAAATGACATGATGTCATTTAACCTTGCTGAAACCACATCTTGATGAAGAACTCGACCACAAGAATCGACGTTCAATAGATTCAAGCATGTTAATGACCTTTTTTAGAGCCTTAAATAAAGACATGTAGAATAAGGGCAAGGACGTTAGCGTCGAACAAATTAAAATCACACGGCTTCCCAAAGAGATAAACTTTGATTACTACAAAGCTAGCCTTCTACGATATTTCTCAATAACACCCGACAAAAACACAATAAATTTACCAACTTCAAAATTATATCAATAAACAAGAACAAACTTATTGATACAGAATTCCAAGAATCTTATATTTGTTTGTTTAGTTGTTGTCATAGGACCATAATCAAACATGGTTGCGACGTTACTGTTTAGTTTGGTTTGTAACAATGACCATCGCGGCGATATTGGTTGTTCGTGAGTAGAGTGTTGGATGAACATAGTGGTCAAATATATATGTACATGGATGATTAAAGCTGGCTTATCGGAGGTGGGTCATTATCGAAGAAGAGTTTGTCTGAACCAGTAGATCTGAATGGAGCCCAACGGATCTGACACACACCAACATGGTACATAAAATGTACCACTCTAATTAGGATTACCATTGTGCTTTGTCAAGCGCCCTAAGACTCAGCAACGCGACCGCCGACCTAGTCGTAGGACTCAATTTGGTAGCCATGAACAACAATCAACCGTCTCTCTCTATTTTGACAATCTTCTGCTGAACATGACTCTCTATTAGCTAGGTAACATTGTGCGCCATCATGTTGGTTTCGTTGATGCTCAATTATATGTAACCCTAATAAATCTGGACAAACTTATGGGTTTGTTCGTCAAGCAAACCATTCTGATGCTAATAAGCCCCAAATTTACTGGGCGAGAGGTGTGGCCACTGTAGTTAGATGAAATTCCACTAGGCCTAATTTTGCATGGAAACCATCTTCCCGCAATGTACAACATCATGAACAATCTTCTACTCAGGTCAAATTGAACGAGAAAATTGGTAGCAAGGCATCTAGCACGAAATTGATCAAGGTTCTAGATTAAAGGTCTTGTCTCGATTTCTCTACTCGGTCAATGCTAGGAAATTTACGTTGGAATGTCCTCGCGATCTCGCGTGCATCGGTCAAATCTGATTTTCTCTCGGAAGCTCTTAAATCTGAGGGATCGATGCTTCGACATTGTTGTTCATTCTTTGGGTAACTGGGTTTTTATTCATGCTTTTTCGGATGAGAAGAATCTGGTAGCCATGAAAGACTCTTCATGGGAATGGCCTTCCCAATGGTTTATCCATTTCCATGATTGGAACAACTTGAAGCAAAAGAAGGGCGCTTCTGCTGGATTTCATTGTGTGGTATCTCGTTGCATGCTTGGCACGCTAATAGAGCATTGCAAAGGGCTTCGGGCAGCTCATTTTTTTGCATCCCAGTTCCCTAATAGGTCGTTATTTGAAAAAAGCGGATGTTCTCATTCATGTCTCCGATTTTACCAACACCATGGATTATGTCTCGTTGATGGTTGGTCTCTCAAATTTTCAGGTTGCGGTTAATGAGTGCCCGGCAACCGACCTTACTCTTTTCACGGATTCTGCTTATTTTGTTGAGGCATCTCCGCCCTCTACCCTGGGCTCCCGTCCCGAATAAAACCTGTAGTTAAATGATCTTGGGCTCTCAAAATCAGTTAATAATGGGATTAATGGCCCATTAGAACCCATTAATGAAGCCCTAGGCAATAGTAACAACGTTCAGCTCTATGATCATGCACAAAATTCTGTTGGGGTCTCATCTATTGAACACACAACTTCACAAGCTCCTGCGAAGTTGAGACCTGCAAAAAAAACCCCTTATTCTATCCTTACCGGCTCCAGTCCGTGCCAATTCTACTCATTTTGTGATTGACTAGTGTAGCAGGCAGCCTTCTACTGGCCTACCCACTGGTTCGGAGGTAAGAAATAATAGATCGTCGGGTCTTTCGCCATTGCTTTCGAGGAATGCCTTATGGGAAATTTGTCAGTGGTTAGGAGCATGCCTAAGGATATCGGAATCAACCTGCATTAAACGGCTTCAATCAATTGAAGCCGATCCCAAATCCTAGTCTTATTTGTGTGCAAGCCCTCTCGGGATGTGTCTTATCTCTTAGAACATTCGAGGGGCTCTTGAGCATCATAAGAGGGATCGACTTTAGTCTCTAATTTGGGGTATGCGTCCTATTATTGTGTTCTTACAGGAAACTAAATTATAATCTATGTTCTCTTTCTCTATTTCGAGTTTTTTGGATCTTCAATCAGCTCAGGTTTGTTACTCATGGGGCATTCGGGAGGACTTTTTTTTGCTATGAGACTCGACTTTCTTCACTTTATCCTTTTCAATTGTTGAGCAAAATTTTGTGGAAATAATTGGTTTATGGACAATGTTTAATTTTTAAACATTTATTATTAATGTTTATGCTCCCTTCTCTGAGCATGAAAAATAATGCTTGTGGGATAAGCTTCACTCAGTAATCGAGGAATCGAATCTGCCATATATGCTTGCCGGGGATTTCATTGCAGTCTGTTGTGCTTTAGATGGTTCACGTGCAACGAGCCTCTGACTCTTATGTCTCCACCGTCGGGTCACAGTTGTGCACACCCACCAGAGCGTCGTCTTATGCTTCTATTCAAAGATCTATCTTCTCCTTGGTCCCAAATGCCTAATAGCCAAACTCAACTCCTTTGCCTCTGAACCCGCCCGAGATCTGCCGTTGTTGTTGGTGCTATTTTTGACAATTGCTGTTACTACTGTAGCCATCATCGAAGAGTGACACGTTACCAATTTTTGTCCAATATTCGCGATTTTCGTGCATTCTTTATTATTTGAACGAACTGCGAAGATTCGATTCACATTTTTGTTATTAAAATATGTTTGTGTGGGGATCTCATTATTATGCTAGAGGCAACAAACCAAACACACATCTGGGAATCATTATGACGGTGTGCTACCTGCACAGGCCTCAACAGGAGTTAGAGCATAGAGACCATCCTTAGAAGCTATTATAACCATCCTCAAAAACTATTGTGACCATACTTGACTAAAAATTGACAAAATGTAGAACCTTGGCTAGAGAAAAAGAAGATCGTACGACAACGTATTGAGACATTAATTTGGACTTGGAAAAAATAGTTTAATCAATTGCATGGTTCCATTACCAGAAACGCGTTGAAAGCCCACGTTGATATCATAGAGTTGTTGATCATGATAATTGAAGGAGACAAGAGACATGGGAAGGGTGCAACCACCCCTGACCAACATAAGGCTACTACCTACCACAATAGTAGAGACAGCCACCACTCTACGCAGATTTTGACCACTACGACATATCTCCCTTCTGCCTTTGCCCATCAAGAGGACCTCAGACAAAAGCTGGAGAAGATGAGGACCAACGTCCAGACTATTGTCAGTGGCCCCTCCAAAGCTCTAGCTGCCCCCTAGCAGCCACCAACTTCTATGGTGGCCCCTATGACCCCTGAGATGGTCAGTGCCATGTCCACCCATTTTATGGACCAATGATGGATACCTACTTGGCATTCAATAGAGGAGTCTTTCCACATGCTGCAATGCCCACCATCCCACCAATTATTTGACAAAAGCCAATATTGCTATAACTCGCATGGAAGAATATGTTATTTCAGTCCCAAACTCTTTTGGAGGTGGATGAACGACTAGGAAGCGAGTCTCGGAGACAAGCTCATTTTCCTCAGCCACCGTCCACTACCCAAAAGTAGGAGGCTCTTGAGACAGGAGAGCACCCTTAACGCAAAACAATCTATCTAGAAACTTTGTATTAAATAGTCTCAAGAAAGATAAAGACCTTAGATATAAAGACCTTCATGACCACCTCTCCCATTAGCTAGGGAGGAACTTGGAGGAAGGCCAAGGTGATTATCTCACTTGAGGTCAATCCCGGAGCCCTTCGTGTTCTCAAAACACCCAAATTTGTTAGGACTTCATTCAAAGTACCAACATGAAAGCAAGAAGGGAAAGGGAAATGCAGATTAGCTGCGGGGGCCCTCCCAACTCCCTTCCTCCAAAATCATTGACCCAAGAAGTAAAGGGTTGCCAACTCATTGACTCCCAACTCCCATGACGCCAGAGGCAATACAAGTTGTCACTCAGACTTTCTTGATGAGTACTCACAACCTAACAATTGCTTAGGCCAGCCAATGGACCATGAATCCCCCAGGGGCAACAAGAAATCATCCATACCCAATCGTCCTCCATCATTTGAGTCCCCTCTTCCAATCACCAAATGTTGAGGGGCAGGTCACACCCACCATGGCAAGCCCTATGATTGGAAACACTTCTGATTCCACTTTAGAATTTATCTTGGAGGAGGTTAGAAACTAAATAAAAAGATGAAAACCAATGATGATAGCCTCAAAGGTACCTCTAACCCTCCAAATTTGGCCATCAGAAATTCATTAACCAACCCATTTATTAAAATCCCTACTATGAGTTATAATGAAACTATGACCGCTGATAAGTTTGGAACGGTCTTTAACCTCCATGTGCAAATGGTAACCAACGATGACTTTTTCCACTGTAAATTGTTTGCTTGCTTCCTACAAATTTGGCACAAGATTGGTATAACAACCTCCTAGACGGTAGCATAGAGAGTTAGGATTAGCTGATGAGCTTGTTCCTAACCAATTTCAAGACCACCAACAAGACTAAGATGAACCAAACACAACTCATCCACATTAGGCAGACGTCAGGAGACACCCAAAAATTTTATATGGAGCGATTTAAGAAGAATGTGCACAAATATGGGAAGATCACTAATGAGACAGTGTGTATAGTCTTCAGGGCTTGTATGGCCACCAAGAAACTTTACACTTCCATTATCTCCCAAAAACCTAAGACTTAGGAAAGAATATTAGAGCTAGCCTATGATCACATCCATGCTGAGCAGATGTTTGAGTCAGTAAATCCGCCTCTCTCTTTCCACTCACCACTCCATCCTCTATCTAATTGTCATGTGTCACATTCACATCACATCTTTCCACCTTTCACCAATTATCCCTCTTTAGCCAAGAATGAGAATCAAACAAACCCAACCACTTTTCAACTCATCACCCCTCTTTCGACTCATCACCCTTTCTCTCCACAACACTTGAACACCATTACACTCTCCTAACCTCTCATTCTCTCTCTCTCTCTCTCTAAGCCATGCATATCTCACTCAAGTTGGACGGTGTTCCAGAAAGTTACCTAAGGCGCTCGTCCATGGATGGCGCACTCCACGAAGCTACCATGGACGCTCATTCACAAATGGCGCACTTCGAAAAGCTTCAGCAGATGGTCATCCCTAGACAGCACCTCGCGACACCCACCTCGACATCAGTGAATTAGAATACGTCATGTGTCTAGTAAGCTTGAGGACTATAAAAAGAGTCCCAAGCCCACTACAAAAATGTTGATCAATTTACCATTCGATATTCACGCTCGAGAACCAAAAAAAATGTCACATGTGTTCTTCGTGTGTTTATCACAATCTTCTTGTGCTCTTCGATCTTCAAACAAATTACGAAGATTCAATTCTCATTTTCACTATATAATTGTGTTTATGTTGAGATATCATTCTCACACCGGAGGCAGTCCCCCAATCACACATCTAGGGCTCTACTTAATGATGTGCTACCTGCACAGGCTACCAGCAGGACTTGGAGCATATTGATTCCCAACAGAAGACCCTAAGACTAGACTTGGACTTAATTTGACTAAGTATAAACCTTGACTACTGGAGAAAAAGACTATACCTTGACTATTAGAAAAGAATATCAAAACAACATTGTATTATGCGTGTGATGAGAGATTTGCATTTTTCATCCAACTTAACTGACTGAAATAGTGAAATGGTTAGTTAATATGGATTGTCATTCAAATAAAAAACTTCACAGGGCTAAGTGTTTTGTGTGCATACTTCATTGGGGTTTAGTGTCATTTACCCTAAAAGAAACTACAAAGATAAAGCAAAGAATATCTTGATGGGACTAAAAAAGCAGGCATATACATAAACAAAACATAAAACACATTGATGAATCGTAAAAAAATATAGATAAATGTAGTGAAAGAAAGGGATGAAGCAAACTAGCAGTTCCACTTTATTTTATAAGATTTCCATAGCAACCACACAAGTATATGATTCAAATACCAGGAAATCAGAAAGAAAAAAATTTTACTAGATAAATAAGATTGAAAGTGTGTGGGATTGAGAAGTGAGTTTAGAGAAGAGAACTTGCAAAATTGTTGGTGGTCTTTAGTCTAAACTCAAGATAAGAGGACAGAGAGGCAAATTGCTCTTGTTTGGGGATCCTGTAAATCAACGGGTTTTGAATATATTTGGTCATGCCGATCGAGATAGATAGGTGTGATGTGGGACTTCATAAAAAGTTGTTGGATGTGGCTCAGGACAAAGTGGGAGGTCTGAATAGAAAGTTCCTTTCAACGGCTAGGATGGAGGTGCTCTTTAAGTTTGTGGCACAAGCGCTTCCAACGTATTTGGTGAGCATTTCTATGATATCGAGATATGAGTGTCTGGGAGGGGAGTTTGAGCTTATTTAGAATGCATATTGATAGGGTTCAATTTTCAATCCATTGAAAGTAATCGGGGTATATGTGTTCGAGTAAGGTTATGGTTAGCCTGATATTCTGAAGCTTGAGGGAGATTGATGTTTTGCTTTGGGAAAGCAAGGTGCTTTGACGAGTTCGGGACATATGTTTCCAATGCGATGAACCACACATGCCAACCCATCATTGCCTGAACTTAAAATATTTTTACATTGGTATTGTGAAAGATGATGAGGAGGACGTCCAAAAGGTCATGACACAAGTAGCTTTAGAGACATATATAAAGAAGTCTCATCAGATCCACATATCTCCTAATTTTCCATGTTCAAATAATGCTCCCCTGGGATCTTTCACTTTACATCTAAAAAGGAAAATAAATCTGAGTCTTTACCAACTATTGGTTAGGGAAGGAGCTGGGGTTGGGTGTTAGGTTTTCCACCTAGAGTGGCAACATACCGGTTTCATATATGTTTTTTATCATAAAAATAAAGTTCATCCACTTGAATATTTTTGAAAAGTTGTGGTAGAAACCTTTAAACTATTTTACCACACCCAGACTAGTCCTCATTTGAGGGTAAGTCACAGTTAAATCTCATTTCTCTCTCCTGTGGTGTGTTGAGCAGGAATCGAATGCAAACGTTCTTCCACTCATGCAGCCTATGTTGCCAACTGCGCTACTACACTTGGATTTATCATTGGCCCTTTTATTTTATTTTTTGATCGGAAATAGGTACTTGTATTCATTGTAAAAAATTACATGAAAAAGTACATTTAAACTACTAAGGTACAGTAAATTAAAACAAAGGAAAGGTGGATAACTGTGTGAAACCCCAGGCAGAGTAGGAAAGACTATTGATGTTTCCTATGCCAACACATTGAATGCACCATTAGAGAAATTGAGGTGCTAAATTGGAAGCTGAAAAGTCTGATTAGATTAGCCGAAGTGATGCCGGAAGACAATCGGCGTATATGATGTCGGTGGTGTGGGACAAAACTGATACTAATACTGTATTGTGGAGGTTACTGATATATAAATAATAAATATTTTATTTGTTTTATATTAACACATTAAAAAGTGATATTAAACAATTGCAACACTCAACAAATGAAATTAAAGAAAATTATTGTTCCATCAATAGAGGAGAACGTACACTCGAATTCAAAGAAGCAATTTCAAGAAACTCATGGTTTGTTTCGAGAACGCCCACATCTTCCTCCAACAAGGTCAACAAAACTTCAATCCTGTCTCCATCTCTCGTGTCCATCAACATAACGACATTCTTTATATTCAAATCATCAAGACTCACCCAAATTGGTTGTCCCCACCCGAAATCAGCATTTTTTTACAATGAAAATCTGCACCAACTCGAGATCTTGAACATATTAACACCATACTTGGCACTCATGCTCATAAAAACTTCTCTGGTTGCACAAATTGCCATAAAACGTCCCTCTCCTTCGATCTTTTTTGCGTAGGTTTCGGTAGCATGTTCTAACCTTCTCCTCATAATATTCACTAATTCATGCAACTCCACTCTGTCCCCTTTGTTAAATTCTGCGGTAAAGTATCCAACAAGATTTCCAAAGGAGTTTTCGGACATGGGCGGGTCGATTCTTATACGGAGGTTCATGGATTGTATCAAACCGCATGATGTTCCTGTGTGTCCTAAATCTAACCTCAGCATGCTCAGCAATACATGCCCTAAAACAGATTCTACTCGTGATGGCCTTGGCACGCTTGCGCTTCTTGCTTTGGCTCTAAGAGCGGTGATGCTCTTGGCATCGAAAACGTACCTGGTAAAATTAAATGAGTTAGGATTTTGGGAGGACTTAGGTGACACTCCTATAATATAGTTTTTAATTTAATTAAAATAGTTACCACTCACTTTCTAATAAATTAAAATAAATCTAAATTTTAAGAAATTGAAATACAGACATGTTATTTCAAATTCTCAACATTTTAAATTATTCAACTCAGAGGAAATAAAATATTTTTTAACCGCCTACATGTCATCCTAATAAAACAAAACTAACACAATAATTGTAATTTTAAACTATTAAATATGTCATATTTTCTTAATATTTCAACTAAAAATTGGTAAACAAGGCCATTGAAGTCACAATTAAATAGTTGAAATTTGTAATATTATAGAAATCTTATTCAATACTCAAGTACCTTCTTGTTTTACAAATGCAAGCCGCTGCAGCTGGCTGATCCACCGGAGTTGCGGCTGAGTTGATGGGAAAACTAATAGGCGGAAACCGGGAAGCTATGACACCAATATCCGGCACAACCGTGTGTCCGGCGCCACAGGCTGTGGCCGCCCATGCTTTGATGAATAGGCTCAGCGTGGACGCGTCTGCCATCTTATGACAAACAGACACACCAATAGCAATCCCACCGCAGTCGAACAAGTTGGTTTGAACCAACAACGGCCGGCCGGAGGCGGCGGCTTCTTCTACGGACACCGTCTTAGTCGGGAGGAGTCTGGACAATAACGATGTATCCGGGTATTTGAGGATGTCGGATTGACGTCCAAAGACCTTTGCCTCCAAGAAATCAACTCCGTCGTCGCCAGTGCAATCTACGAATAGCTCGTTTCTTATGATCTTTCCGGCGAGTGGATAGAAGAGGGTTAGGGTTTCGGACAATGACAATTTTAGGATATCATTATAGTTTACGCGATGATCAAGAAATGGGTAGAAGATGATGAGCGATGGGTAAACATTTGCAGGCACGATCTGGTCAAAGAACGAGAGGTTGAAGTTTTTGGTATGGTGAGGTGTTGGGGAAGATGGCTTGATGGTGTCTCTTGAGATGATCTTGATCTCAACCTCATTTGGCTTAGCTTTTGTCATTGCCTTGTATGTCTTTTTATGCTACAAATGATCAGTTGAGAACATATTTATAGAGACACTTGAAAAATTGGCCTAGAAAATTTGTATTCTCTAATCCCTAACTGTAAATTTGTTTTAACTTTAGACATGTGCGTAAATTTTTTATTCAAAAATAAGTAAATTGTTAAGGGTGGTGATTGATCCCTTGACTATAATAGTCTTTCAGTTAGATACTTCAACTATTTTTCACATCGATTAACTTCCTCACTTTTAAGATACTATTCTATTAATCAAAACAAACAAACTATTGTCTTTCTCTCACCATCTTTATCAATTTTTTAAAATTAGATCGGGAGGCGAACTAGTTTGGGAATCGGGTCATTGGATTGACCAAACAGTACGGCCAGGTCATTCATTGAATATTTATTAACTATTATTTAATACCAATAATAAAATTTTCATCAATTTCCAATTCTTTTGTATTTATTGCAAATTTTTTATTTTCAATCATTCGATAAATTTTTGATTTAAATGTATTATATTAATGGAAAAATGACTCCAGGGATCCCTGTACTATCCCATTTATTCCACCGGAGTCTCTGTACTTTATGTTGTTCCTACGAGGTCATAGTATCGCATTTCTCGTTTCCGCGAGGTCCATTCCGTTAAATCACTAACGGAATCCGTCAAAACTAACTGATGGGGTTAGTTTTAAATACAAAAAA
>JAYMTA010004991.1:0-11973 GCA_036897625.1 Pelargonium cotyledonis
GTCCGGTGGCCGCGCTGGACCAGAATTCCGGTTGGGTTGAAATGAGCAATGTAACAATTGTCGATGCTGGTCCGGAGCGAATTGACGACGGCGACACCTCCTCCTCTGTAATTAGAGTCCAGCATCAGATCTCTCATTGTAATGTACTCGAAATTATAGGCCAACGAGCTCGTGCTCACGGACAAGTCGATCAGATAACCGTCTTCCGGGAAGTCGTCGGAGGCTCGAATTGTTCCTCCCTGAATCTGTAATACCAAATCAAATGTCAAAGAAATTTAACACGAAAACACTTCAAAAATAATTGCAAATTATAACGAAAATTTATGAAAAAATATTAATATATGTGATAACTAAACAATAATATAAATATTACATCACAACACAGTCACAAATTATTATTGAAATTCATACATTTGTGATAAAAACTGTTGTAAAAAGCGGTTTTAGTGACGAGAAAGAAAAGGAAAAAAAAGTGGAATTAATATACAATATTTCGTACCAAAAGATTGCCAACTCCGGCTACCGGAAGCCGGAGGGGGCGGCGGATGAGGTAACAACCGCCGCCGAGATCCACCTGGGCGCCGCCGAGATTGGTGACTCCTTGGATTAAGGAGCTGTCGCTTCCGCCGCCGGTAGCAGCTGATATGGCCGCCCGAATCGCATCCGTACTGTCGACCTTGCAGGTGGGATCGGCGCCGAACTGAGTCACCAGAAACACGCGCGGATTTGTCGGAGCAGACTGCATCATCATCATCATCATGCGGTTCAAATTAGTATAGATGCGTGCGGGTGAAGATACCAATTTCCCAAACTATAACCAACAATCTAACAACCTAATAACCAATAAATGAACACCAAACATGCATGAAACAATAAATCATCAAGAATCTATACTCATATATAACATCATACCGAAGAAGGGGCCGGAGATGGAGATGGAGATGAAAATGGAGACGGAGACGGAGAAGGAGGAATAGAATCCCGACGAAAAATCGAGGCCTTCAAGGCCTCCAATTTTCGCAATTGGCTCTGGTAAGGCGCGTCGGAGCCGGAGGGTACATGATTGTGTGCAACAACATTTTGAATTGTAAAGAAACTAGAGAGTGCCACAAGGAGCAAACATTTTGTAAATGCCATTGCTATGTTTTAGTTTTATTGTTTTTTCTTTTTTGAAAAGAATAAAAATGAAACTTAGTTTGTTGAAAAATGGATATTGAAGAGTGGTCTATATAGTAGAGAGAGAAGAGAAAGGAGGAGGGAAAATGAAAAGAGAAGGGGAAATCAAGATTTAATAAGAAAATGGGACATGATCTTTTTTTTTGTTTTCTCATACATGTACGAAGCACACACCTACATGCCACCTATATTGGTGACCTCTTTTTTTAAATGTATAAAAAGAAGAGGAGTTGAATTGGGTTTTGAGTAATTGCATTTTCTTTGTTTTTGTTATAGTATTTTATGGAGAAATGAAAAGTAAGCAGTTACCTACTTATCAATCTAGGGACCCTATCAAGTTTGACATTGTGTAAAAGGTATTTTTACAGTCAAAGTAATTGACAATTTCCCTTTGCCATCAAATATATCCTCTCTTTTTTATTAGCTTAGTTACATATCAGAGGTACCTCACTTTTTCTAATTCATAATTTCACTCCATTTGGCTTAATGAAAATTGAATTGACGATGTCTAACATGATAATGTATTTTTTGGCAATGAGTCATCCCCTAGATTCGATAAAATGTATAATAATTTCTCTTTTGTAATTTTCTAAATACTTTTGCTTTTATAAAAAATAAAATCTAGTTATTCTAATAGTATTTGCACATATCTGTGCTATACTGTATATAAAATTGCTTCAATGAGCTGAGTTACACAGTATGAATTCTCATAGTTTCTCAAAATTCCTCCCTAACGCATTCAATAAGATTCAAATTTATCAAGTTATTAAGTAATTATCTCCAGGGATTCAATTTTTTTTTTATATTATGTAATATACTTAGAATTTTGAGTATTTAATTTTGTAGTTGCATATTATTGGATTAATTAGAGAATTTTGATACTCTGAATGAGTATTTAATTTTTAGTTGCATATTATTGGAGTAATTAGAGAATTTTGATACTCTAAATGAGTATTTAGTTTTTAGTTGCATATTATTGGAGTAATTGGAGAATTTTGATACTCTGAATGAGTATTTCATTATTAGATGCATATTATTGAGTAATTAGAGAATTTTGATTCTCTGAATGAGTATTTAATTTTTAGTTGCATATTATTGGAGTAATTAGAGAATTTTGATACTCTGAATGAGTATTTAGTTTTCAGTTGCATATTATTGAAGTAATTAGAGAATTTTGATACTCTGAATGAGTATTTAGTTTTCAGTTGCATATTATTTAAGTAATTAGAGAATTTTGATACTCTGAAATAATGAGTATTTAATTTTCAGTAGCATATTATTGGAGTAATTAGCTTCAAAGACTGCTGGTAAAATTGAATTATTAAGTAATTATCTCCAAGGATCAATTTTTTTTATTATTTTACAATATACTTAGAATGTTGATACTCTACATGAGTATCTAATTTTCAGTTGCATATTATTGGAGTAAGTAGCTTCAAAACTACTGGTCAAATTGAATTATTAAGCAATTATCTCAAAGGATCCAATTTTGTTTATACATTTTATTTTATACTTAGAATTTTGACACTCTAAATGAGTATATAATTTTCAGTTGCATATTATTAGAGTAATTAGCTTCAAGACTACTGGTCAAATTGAGAAATACTACCATTATAATTTTGTTTTGGATTTGTCTTCACATATTAGATGGAAACTTTAGGAAACTAATTGGTGAATTAAATTTCAAAACCAATATAATTGACTTATGATACATCATAACCATAAAGAGAGAAAAAAAAAACAGTTGGTAAGTGATCATGATGATATATGATGGTTGGGTTAGGATAAATGGGATTATCTCGCAAATTAAGATTTCTTGACTTTCAATGTACTTAAGCCACATAATTTCATGACATTTTTCTAACATTTCAAATTTGCAAATTAGTTCATCAGCAGAGGCGGCGGCGCTTGTTGACGGTGGTGGTGCGGCTGTATTACACAGTGTGGGTAGTGAGCAGCGGTTGGGGGCGGACAAAATCGTCTCAGTCAGTAACGTCTGACGGAGAAGCTTGTTCGTGGTAGTTTGGTATGGCTCAAGGTTTAGGTCCGAAAATGAGGAAGTTGTCATTGGAGGCAGAGGAGCAACGGGGTCTGGAGATGGCGCCGGTCATGGTGGACGACGGTGATGGGGGCCGATCCAAGTGGTGGGTAGTGGGTTGTTTTCTCACGCATGCGGTTATCAATTTCGACGCGATGCGAAATATGATGGCATCGTCGTGGAAGCCCGCCGCGAATATGCGAGCAATGGAGGTTGTCGATGACAACCTAGTTTATAAGGAACAACATTTCGTGTTCAAGTTTTATCATGAAACAGATGTGAAACGGGTTGTAGAGGAAGAACCTTGGCATTTCAACTATCATGCGCTTGTCTGCAAGCTACTGGAGCCAGGGGGAGACGGCTGCTACGGTCGACCTGTTTCATATGGGGATTTGGGTGCAATTTCATGACTTACCTGAGGGTTTCCGGACTGAGAGGGTGTGCCAGACTATTGGAAACTACATAGGTCAGTTTGTCAAAATGGACCCGTTCAGTGTCACGCGGAATCGCACGTCGTATATCAGAGTACGGGTGGTGATGGATGTAAGGCAGCCGATTAAGCGCAGGTGGAGAGTGAAAGTTCCAAGAGGTACGTGGTTCTGGATCAATTATAAATATGAAAAATTACCTCAATTTTGTTTCTATTGTGGGATGTTAGGGCATAGTGATCCATAGTGTAAAGAGTATCCGGAAGTGGGGACGGAACAGGCTTACCGGGTGTGGCTTAGGGCTCAACCGAAGAAAGGTGGTCGTAACATTGGAGCACAATGGTTGTTGGGAGATGAGGACCCGGTGGACTCCAAAGAGGTGGGGCCGGCGGTTACAGTGGAGCAAGTGCGACAGTAGGAGGAAATGGTGGGGAAGGTGATAGCTGATGGGAAGCAGCGACGAGTGGTAGGAGATGCAGGTTCTACAGAGGTGGAGCATGAACAAGCGAGCCCAAATGAGACGGCTTGCTCAGACGAGTAGATAGAGAGGTACCTAGATGGTGGTGGAGGAAGGCCACTGTGGGGGGAGGGGGTCCATAGAGAGCATGGACATCCGATGGGAGTTCGAGGTTCTGGTATCATGGAGTTGGGGTTTTCCGGTTTTGCTTTTGCATTGCTGGGTCTCGGGATTCGCAAAAGCAGTGTGTGGAATTTATCTTCAGTTTTATTGTTCAGCTTTTGGTTTTGGTATATGTGGGACATTCGGGTTTTGTTTTGCTGTTAGTGTTTGGTTTTTCCTCGTTTAGTTTGGTTTTGTTATTGCTCAGTGTCAGTTTGTGTTGTCCTGTAATGGGTTCTAATGAGATTAGGTTCGCTTCATTGAGTGATCGAATCAATGATTATAGGCTTCTGTGGTGGGGTTTCTATGGTCTCTACCTGGTTCGGATAGCTAGAGTCAACAACCTAGATTGTAATGATTTCGGTTATTAATATAAATGGATCCATCTTCAAAAAAAAAAAAAATCAACTAGTTCACTTTTAATAACCTAGGCATTTAAGTGCTTTGAAATCTCTTTAAGGTCTCAAGTTTGAATCTCCTTACTAACGATATAGAATGAGATTTAATTTGGGTTAATAGAGAAGAAATACTCCTTGTTGTATAGCTCAACCGATAAAAAAAAATTATTTGCTTATTACATATATTGGTCAACAAGTATAATAAGGGTAGGTTGGGGTCATGATCAACCCTTTATTACATCACATCGACAAATAAAAATAACAAAAATAATCATCATCTTCATGCATGATTAACATTGTAAAGTAAATAAGTATTACGTCTGAAGAGAGGCAGAAAAAAAAATTAATTTGGGTCTACTGATTGTAAGTCAACTGTAACACTATAATGATCTACAACATATTGTAAAATTATGTTAATTTGACTCTTATCCCGATCCATAACACATTTGAATTTATCGACCGTTGGTCGACGGTAACAATTGAATGATTTGCAACAAAAATAAAAAAATGTGTACCTAAAATCTAAGTTTGACACGTATCTTTTCTAAATCAACCGTAATGTGTTTTGGTCTTGATTCATACAATGAGAACAAATTGATCAATTGTACTGTGTTCTTGGGTATTTATTTGATTAGATTAGATTAGCCAGCACCCATAGTTATTAACGAATCGATTGAACCTAAGCAAAGGTAGGTACAAGGTGGGTAGGTTGGTGTCTCAACATAAATGGAGCCAATGCCCATGAACCGGTCGTTGCCTGCAACTGCATGCACTGTTGTGTCGAAACCTAGACTAGATGTATACGTCACTCTGTGTCTTAATTAACTTTTAATTACTCACCTACACTACATATATTATTAGTCAACACCTTAGTGCTTGTTAGAAACAATATTCCAAAACCAGACAAGAGTTGCTTGAGAATTTGGGATTTACAATCATGCCAAAATTCATGAAATGGTCATGAAAATAAACGTGAAATTAATAATTAGTTTAAATGATATGTCACTTATTAATTTGATTTGATTTTGATTAGGCACATTTTTATAACTAAACTCAATTTTGCTATAAAAAAAAAGGTCATTTGTGATTTATTTTCATATAATTTCAGCTATTAAAGTTGAATAATTTGGAAATTAACTTATTTATGTCCCATGCGTTGAACAAATGTTATAATATATAGTTCAAGTATTATAAAAATCAATAAATTATTTGAAAATTAAATTTACTATTTTATATCTCATGTGTTGCACAAATGTTATTTGTCCTATATATTTTTTTGAACAAATTATAATATAGTTAGATTGTGAGCCTAGCGATGCACGAATAAATATGATAATATTTTTTTACCTTAAACTATCAACTTTCATTTATAGCGAAAAAGAGAATTACATAATGTAGAAAGGAAATACCAAACCAAACTAAAAACATAATTCAAAAAAAAAAAAAAAACTAACTAAACAAAACATGGAAATTTCCATGACGTCCACCAAATAATTTTTTATCAAAGAGTAGACACTCTATCCGACCGGCGTTACCTGGTTCAGCAAGCCATGGGCACTAGGCAAACTCTCCCTCCCTCCCAATCTGTCCTACCAATGCCGAACACTGCTAGACTTTTTTCTCATACTGAATCAAATCGGTAAAACTTGAACGACTTTGCAACCTGATTATAACGCGAAAGCTGCCCCTCCTCCTCTTCAATCTTTGAGGACCTAAGCCCCCAGACCCGCTCCATAGCTGTTTTTTGGCCCATCAACAGGCGACCATCTTCTTCCATTCCTCTGCCTTTCTTCCGCTTGAAGACCGCCACCATCTGTCTCTCTGTCTCAATAGTTTCTTGGAGAGTAGGTGAAACTAAAGCCTCCACCTCCTCCTTCACGGGGTGCCACACCTGATCCGCCCCATATCGAATCCACTAAGCCCCGAGATAAGTCCTCTCCCCTTAGGCGTTATCAGAAATGCCCCATATGTTCTCTCAACACCCGACCCCTCATCAACCTTCTCCCGAGCACAATCTTTCTCAATGTGCCCAAATGCCCACAATAGAACCAGAACGTAGGAAGTCGTTCATACTGAAAATAAATTAGGTGGTTGCCCATAAGAGCAACTTTCATTCTAGCATTTCTTCGCAGTGGGTTTCTGACGTCCAACCGAACTCTGATACGTGCATACGAACTCCATCCGCCCCTGAAATTATGCGGATGCGACTCCACATAAAGACCCACGGCTGTCCCAAGTCCCGACACACATTCTCTGTCATGTATCCCATCCGGATACCCCTAACTTGAACCCAAATATCCAACCGATTTAGTTCCATGTGATAAGGGTTGTCCCTCACTTTGAGGTGTTCCAACAAAAAATTAAACCTTCCCATCGTAGGTCCAAGGACCTTTTTGCTCAACCTTGGTCGCGTCTTCTTCATCATAGAACTCGAAAAGGAACCTAGCCATCTTCATCGGGTTAAGAGATGGATTGGCCAACTCCTTAATTGTAACGCCCTTCCTTGGCCTCCATAGCTATGTCGTCATCTGTTGCATGTTGACGAAATCAATAGAAGGCTCCTTCAAAAACCTCACCACAAATTTAATCACTCCGCTATCCCCATGATTCCCCATAACCTCTACCCCACTGTACTTGAACACGACTTCCTCATCCTCCATATGCCTAACCCTTGAACCATACCCGCCACTTCATCCATATCCGACCCTGACCCCACCCCCAACCTCTCGCTCGTCCCTCTCCCCAACCGTAACCCGCCACCACCAGTTTCTCCTCCAGCCCCCAAAACACCCCCACACTCAACCCTAGCACCAATTTCCGCCCCTCCGCATCCTTCCCCAGCCCCCACGCCATCTCTTTCCCTCGACAACTCTTCCTTATTCCCTTGCATGGTTCTCTCTAACCCTTTTTAGTCCAAACTTTTGCAGAAAACTCTCTCTATCAAACATTTCTTATCTTTATGTTTCACCCTAGGAGCCTTCCCCCTTTTATAATAGCCTCCAGCCAGCAACTACTATTCCAAACAACCCTAAACATAATCAACTACTACCCAAAACTCTAGCCACCGCCACAACACCTCAATGGGATACAACCTCCTTTGAAAAGCGAACCCTAGGAAGAACCCTGCGAGAAATATGATAATATTAAAACATAAATTATTTATTTTTTTCATTTTCCCTCAATTTTATATGATATAAAAAAATATACGATGAGCTAAGATTTTTATTAACTATTTGTAAATGATGTTCAATTAATTTTGGAAACAGTAAAAAATGTAAGCGAGAGGGAGATGGATCGAGATAATTAAACAGTTTGTTCCTAAAAAAGATAACAACAATATGTAAGCATATGTCAATGTAAGAGTAAGAACAGATGTCAAAAGTATGAATTCAAATTTTGATAAAATAATTTAATTACAACATAAAAGTATGGGATAAACATATTATTACTTGCACCAATAAGATCATGAAATATTTTGATACACAGAATGAAGAAAACATGTTATGACAAAATGTGCAACATCCAATACAATTGTCATTTATGCATGACTTCGAACTTGATCTACAAATAAAGTAGACGTAGTCGAGACGGTCCAAAATGACAATTGTTATTTCAAATTTCTAAAGAAAGTATAAAGCACAAAACAATTATTTACTGCATGGAAAAAAAAGAATATGAATTAAATATTTTTTGGTTTAGATAAAGCAAGTTTATGGGCAGATCATAGATGACATATATATTCATCAAATTTATCTTATATTCACTTCATTGAATTCGTGAGAACAAAACGATTTGCATGATTTGTTTATTTTGAATGAGGTGTTGCGATGTAAAACCGATTGAATATAAAAAGGTTTAGATGGAATATAAAAAGTATATTTGTGTACATGAATCATTGGACGGACATGACATAAGCAGCATAGGCTGCACCACCAATTACCAAACTCAAGTGTACGTGTTGCTTCCAACTATTTGTTTGCACTTACTCCCACCGGATCCAAGTATATATGGTGTAAATTAGGTCATTCTAGATATCTTATTAATATTCCTACTTAATTAGGCTTGATTTTCCTTGATTCTATTCCTTGTTAACTTTCTAAACTCCACAAGAAAGTTAAATAATAATATGTAGAGTTCTTATGTACTATATGAGAATTCTAGCTATTCGCACATTCTCATTGAATCTGTGCCACAATTTTCACGGACTTCTCTTGATATGTCTTTTCTTCACAACCGAATGCAGTTTTAGAATTGGGTATATTTTGGCATTGTAAAAAACAATATGTGGTTGCTTATGCTTCAATTACAACTAAAAAAGCTCTAAAACATATAGTTCTATGCTTGAAAATAGTGATAAAATTGATATTATAATGTGATGGAATGTAGTAATTGATTAGGGAAGGTATAATGAGAAGACATGGAACATATGCTTTTGTGACCTCATTGATGTTGTTTGGGTGTGAGGCAGTTATTGCATGCTTCATCTTGAAGAAAACTACTTCAAAAAGGAAGGCTTCTTTGCTTTGCTTTGCTTGTGGTTGAAACTTGGGTTTTGGTCACTACTCTATTTAATCGAAATTTTACCATACATATTGGGTCTCTACTCCCTACCAAGTTACAAAAATGTCTATTTTGATTGCCAAATGGGTGACAATATCAATTTAAATGGTAGTTAGGATTAGGTGACCTTATTTATTGAGCAAATTGGATTCAAGAAAAGAAAAAAGCAACTACTAGTTGGATTTTGTTGTTGTTGTAGTACACAGTAATATTCATAATATATGTCACAGTCATATTATTGTCACGTCTTAAAATAATGAGTCCACTCCAATGCCTTATGGGTGAATTTCGCCATGTGACATGCTCCTAGAGTTGCGAATCGGATGCTGATCATTATTGTGCTTGAATGGTAGAGGTATGACCTCTTTTGTTAGGATATGTGTTTTATATAACTTGACGTCCATAGACAATGTTAGCTCCTCTCTCTAAATGCGGGAGTTTGGGGCGTCACACGGAATCGATTCTTTCGGTATGTGACATTGTGCTTTTAAATGGGCTTCTCATCAAGTAGTTTTTTTTTTTTGTGGTCAATAATTCAGTCCAACTGAAAATTGATCCATAAATTAAGTAAATTATTTTTAATTATAATGTCCATTTCGGTCATTTCATGTGTTTTTTTTTTATTGTCAAACAAACTGTTATTTATTTATTTATTTATTTATCAAATTCCTTCTCATTTTTATATTACCAAACAAAATATCCCTTCTTCATTAAACTATTTTGAGGATTGATTGTGGATGGAATAGACTGTTTCAATGGGGATCATACCAGTATTGGTTGATTATCTGGTGGTGAGTTTGTATAATATTTGTTAATATCCACAAATCTGAAATTGATTTTGGGGCAAAATATGGATAATGAGTTGCTGCTATGATTCGCTTATTTGCTAGTTCGACTAAAATTTCAGTGGATATAATATTTTATATTACCTTAGCTAAACAATGTGATTATCATGTTTTACTTTTCATGATTAATAATTTTTTTAAATATATATTGTCGATTGAATTGTTTATTTGTATCACCGGGTCACGGGTCGATCTGATAAAACCGAATTAGTCTTTTCAATTACACTATTATAAACGGGCCAAATTAATGTTAGCCTGCTTGTTAGATTCAGGGCCCGGGATTCTTGGGCCTACGAGCCAAAAGCCCATTTAACATGTTATCAATCCAATTCGAAAAAATAAAGGTTCAGAACTGATATTATTTTTGTAACAAAATGGTTGAAGTTAATGACAAGAATTGAATTAAAACTAAATTATGTATATTCTTAACGAAAACACTAAAAAGAACTTGAGCAGAAGATAAATATCTTTTATTGAGGATAAAGCAACGGTACATACAAAAAGAAAAAAACTACAAGCAAAAACCGAAACAAAACTAAACTGAAACTAGAGACGAAACAAAGTACAAAAAAAAAAAAAACAGGAAAACAAAAATAAAACTGAAACGTGAACTGTCCCAAACCGGATCCACATGGATCAAAAGCAAAACAGGGGTCAATTATATATCAATATAGTTATCAATATATTGCTATCTAGTTCAGATAATCAATTACATTTATTTTTTTATTTTTTTATTTTATCAGCAAAAGTACCCATATATTAATAGGATATCCCGAGAAAGTATCAATGTACATACACCCATAAAAACAAAAAGCAAAGCAAACTTGAAATACGAATTACAGAGTTAGAAGCAAAAAAGAAATGAACTTCTGAATTTTGCTATTGTTGTGAAGTAGGACATATTTTGAATTTTCGCGAGGACTGAGATTGGCTAGTCGACTTGCTCGTTGAAGAAGAGATTGTTCCGGAGAGCCAAATGATTCAGAGAGTGATATGACAAGTGGACAACATTGGAGGTTCTCCATTGTGTGCAATTTGAGCTATTGGGAGAGATTCAAACATGTACGTCCTAAGGAGCAATTGGAAAAGTACGAGCCACTTACGATTTTTTATTTATTTATCTATCAGCAACAGAATATAATAGTCAAAATAACAATGTTTCTTACTTTCCAAAAAGAGTGTCACTTTAATTAATTCCACCTCATACCGTCAATATGGAGGTTCGAACTTGAGATAGAGAATTCAAAATGTTTTAACCATTGGCCCAACATGTTTTTATGATGACAAGCAATTTAGGGCAATCTCTTATATTAAAATGATGACGAGCAAAAACCAAATACACTTATATTAAAATGATCTTTTTTTTTTTTTCAACGTACAAATATCAAGACTTAATACTAAGACATTGATCAAGAGAACAAGTGAAATCAACTATTCATCTTACTGTATGATGGTTAAAAAAATAATTTAAAAAATTGTTTACCCACCTATCTTATGCAAATTAGAGCCATACTATAAACAATAATTGTTTTGCGCTAATGCCCATTATTTTGTTTGAAGTATTGTCACTATGCACTTAACATTATAATTTTCAAAAACATAAAAAGGCCTCACAAATATAAAAAGGCCTCACAGTCACAGGTGTTTGTTGGCTCCGGCTGCTGTGGGATTCTCCGCTAAACGAAATCAATTAAAAAATTAACCACTAAACCAAGATTATGATAAATTAATGGGTGAATATTTTAGATGCAGCTGAATCTATAGAAAACGATAGTGGAATATGGTATCATATTATTATTAACTCATTTAATAAAGAGTTACCTTTCCGTCTCAGCACGCATCTACATACGTGCAGTTTATAATTTTTTTTAATAAAAACAGTTTATATTATTACATATATATATATATA
>JAYMTA010004992.1:0-11973 GCA_036897625.1 Pelargonium cotyledonis
GCCCCGTCGGGTTGGGCTGTGTCCCCGCCACTGACTACACGGAACTAATTGTAAGTGAAATTGAGCCGACATAAATGAATTCTATTCTCACCAAAGCTTGTGCATCTGAAAAGAAAATATGTATTATTCTTCATGAATATGATAAGGATCTTGTAAGATCTTTGAGAGTTGAGCTGACATAAATGAATTCTATTCTCACCAAAGCCTGTGCATCTGAAAATAAAATAGCAAAACCCATCCCATCCACCAGTTTTTAAAACGATTGAAATGATAGTCTCTCTCTCTCTCAGTTTCATGTATTAAATTCCAAATACAATTCATTTCGAATCTTGATGTCCCTCCCATTGGCCCACTACCATATATTAGTCTATTATCATCATCATACTACTACATATAATTCCATCTCGTTTTCACAATACTTGCAATCCACTTGCAAGAAAGACAAACAAATATCACAAAATTTGGAAGAACATGAAAGCAAATTAACATGCACATTATATATATATATAATATATTTGATCGATCTCCACGTTAATGAGACAAAAATTATTGTTACTACTTTGCATTAAACTAGCAGTTGAGCAAGGTTAACTCGGTCGCGGGTCGTGCATAATCCATCTGCCAACTCGACCTCCCGAGACTGAACTCTAAATCAACCAACTTATCATCTGAAGACTCTGAAGCCCTTCCTCTCTCCTCCTCCTCCTGTATCAAAATGATCAATGCACATTAACTACAAGTTTTATTCTTGTAAGTGTGTATGTGTACGTAATCAATATTTAATGAGCATCGTACCTTAGTGTATGCCAATGGCTTTTCTTCAGAGCTTGATGATGCTGACCAGGGATTATTCAAGCTGTTTGTTTCCAAAAAATCAAATTATTAATTACTATTGGTAGATGGTTCAGTCTAGATTCAGCTACAAAATTGATGATTTACCCGTTGGATAGATCATCATTAACCCATCATTGAGACCCGATATTGAAAACGAAAATGAAAAAAAAGTCTTGACTTTTGGCGACACATTGGGATCAAAACATTCACAAAATAATTAATCCAACGGGTGTGGCTTATTAGTTAATTAAAATTGAAGGACAACACGTAACATCATCATCCCCACTTTTAAATTTGTCTTGAAACCAACTCTCCCTAGGCCTGCCCATCTCCATCAAAATCATTGTACTCTAATTAATTAATTAAACTAACAATAACATGGAAATTAAAATTCCCATTTCTCATAAACACATCAATAGCAAAAGACAGACACCATGTTGGTCCAAAAAATATTCTTCTTCTTCTTCTTATAATAATAATAATAATAATATTATTATGTTTGAAATTAAAATGTGAATGAAGATTAATAACACAAACAACTGACCTTTGGGTTATTTTAGAAGAAGGTTTGGTAGAAGCAATATTTTGAGAAGATGATGATGATAATAATGTGATCCCTGTCATTAGGGTCGAGCCCATATCTGTCTGCCCGGGGCCTGCAAAATTAACCATGCATTCATATATATCATTTTCACCCAAAAAATAATTGATCACATGATCTCTTTCTTTCTTTTTTGTTTTTGTTCAAACAATACTGCTTACTAGTACAGTGATGAATCATGATGGTGAATACACCAAAATATATATCAAAGAGAATATAATAAAAAAAATAAGAGATTTAGGGGACAATTCTAAATTTTACCTGATCCTTTGTCAGTGCTCCTCACTGTTCTATACATCTGAATTTGCATGATCAAAAAAATAAAATGAGAAAGATTTTAAATAAAAGGTCCATATTGATAAGATGGTTTTGTAGAATCTAGATGCCCTTTTGTCCCTTACTTATGAATTATTCAAGCCATGCATACATACATACACATACATACATACGTACATACATATATACAACTGAAGCACATGCATGAGTAAACCCCACCTGCAAGTGACTCTTCACATGAGCTAGGGTTAGATCCTTCACATTCATCAACTCCAGCACAGATTTTGGTGTTGCTCCTGTCCACCACAAACCAATCAATTACATGTAACCTTATTTCAGGCATAGTAAAAGACAAATAAAGATTTAATGTATGATTAAGCTTTGTGCCAAGAAGAAGAAGAAGAAGAAGAAGATAGATTTAATTATTAACTAGTCTTACTTTCATGGCCGCCAAGAAGCTGAACTGCATGAACAAAATGGGCATGGAGAGTTGAGGTCCATCTCATCCTCGGAGCTCTGATGCTTCTCTTCACTACATTCACCATCCTACCATTTCTCTTAAAATCACGACCATATATTTGAGGTTGATGAGCCCTTGGATGTTTACTAGAACTGAAATAGCCTAAGCTCAACGTCGGCTCGCCGGTTGGGGCTCCCTGATTATTGTCTGTGTAGCTCTTCTCCGCCGGCCGGAAGTAACCATTTCCATAGTCGTGGCTCAAGTCGCTGCCGCTGCTACCGGAATCCGTGGTGGAGCTACCATCATTGTACAAGGCTTTCTTGGTAAGTAACATTGAAACACTACTATCTTTGGGATCGGAATAAGAAAACGATGGAGGGCTGATCTGCAAGGAGAGGTCGGGCAAGGAACTAGTGTTGGAGCTGAGAAACATTATGAGATCTAAGTTATGGTCAAAATCAAGAACTAGTGTGAGAGGTCACAAGTGATAAGTAAACAAGAAGACAACAACAGAGAGATATAAAGAGTGGAGAGAGTGGACAAATAAAGAAAGAAAATGAAGGGTTGTGAGTGTGGTGATTATATCATGAGTGGCTCATGATTTAGTTTGCATGAGAAAAAAGGGGATGAGGAAGATATAGGCTTTTCAGTATAGGATACCTATTGGATATTAAAGTGGTAGTAGAAATTTGCAGAGAGGTAGAGAGTTGCAGTCAGATCAGTAGAAAAAAAGAGGAAGATAGCAGAGAGTTTAAAACCTTTGAAGGAACAGTTAGTGAAAAGAGGAAGTTGTAATAAAGATGCAGAGAGAGAGAGAGAGAGAGAGAGAGAGAGAGAGAGAGAGGAATGGTTGGAATTCGGGAAAACAAAAAGAGTAGTGGTTTCAATGGGAATATTGGGATGCCCAAATGTTCATTTTCTTTAGCTCTATAATACAATACATTACATTACAACTAGTCTTAGTCTATGCATGTGTTGTGTCGATGGAAGGCGACCCATTGTTATGTTTTATTGTTTTTATTAACTGTGTACGTACGTAGTAGTATTAAATTTATTATTAGCAGTTGCAGTTGTTTGCTTGTAATGGAATATTCCTATTTCTTTTCACGAACAAGGATTGACCAACAAGCTTAAACACCCCAAAAATATCGCCTTCAATGCTTGCTTTTGCCATTTTCTTCCTCTTCCATGCAGACCTCATCGTTCCTCTTACTACCACATATATGGTTCATCTTTATTACTATGAAATTTGTAAATTCGACACTACAATTTTCTTTTAAAAAAAAAAATACATTTTTAAGATCCAACACACGAGCTAGCTAGAGTTTGTGTAATAATCTTAAAATAACCAAACCATATTCCTCGGCGTCAAAACGGTTCCCGTCACGTGAGAGAGTTCGTGGACGTGACTTTGTCTAGGCGTTACACTCCTCATTTGTTCCCTTCTTTTGTTCTTATTTACATTTTTTAAAATACTTTATTATATATTACTGTAATATATGTTTGGTCAGCGCCTGATGCGCTCTAGATATAATAATATGTATTAGTAATTGAAATTAATTAGTATAATAATAAGGTTGCAATCTGGTCAGGTCCGGTTCTGGATATCCGGTGCGGTCAACATGCAATTTCATTGCAAATGCTTTGGGTTATATTCCATATTCCATGTGTTTGTCTTATTCTAAATTTTATTTAATTAATTTAGATTTATTTTGAATTAATAATGCTGAAAACGACGCCATTTAATTTCACGTAGAAACAATCTTAAGCGGCCATATTTATTTATTTTAAGCACAACCCCACCATCCTTGTCTCTGGTTTAAATTATTCATTTCCAACTAATAATATTTGCACATGATTTAGTACAAATCAAGCAAGAACAGACAAGAAATAATAATCTTTTTGATAATTTGCTTCGGCATTTATATGATACTTCATGCAAGCCATGTATATATAAATATATCATCTTGACCTTTTTTTTTTTTCACCCACACTTGCATCAACGCATGTGATGACGACAAATTAAAAATAATTAAACTTGCTAATCTGATTTGTCAATAAAACATATGCATCTGTGTGTTGCTTTGAAATTTGAACATGAGGAAACGACAGAAGAGAAAGGAAGGAATCACCGAAAGCAACGCCGTTTGGATTGACGAGCTCCACGACATTACATGCAAAATTAGATTTAACTATTTACGATTACTGTAATTTCTTATTTGTCTTGGTCCGATCAGTCATCAACATTTCAAAAACCACAATTATTGGTAAGTAAGAACCTAAGTGCAGGCACCGGGTACCTAATTATCTTCTTGGGGAACACACGGTTTTATGGTAATTAAGCACAATGTGACACTATAATATTCCTATAACTACCCATTACACACTCAATGTGAATTTGAAGGCATTAAGTCTTTTTATAGTAGAAAAATATTGTGACTTATTACGTACCACACAAACATGTTAACTATGATTCTCTTATTAATTACCTAGTAGAATTTAAATAACATTTTTGTCAGTATGATGACATTGGTACAACCAATGAATTTACGTTAGCTTGAATATGTATGATATTTTAATTGTGTTCCACTACTTTTTTTTTCTCTCGTCGTTTGTCTGACGAAAGACCCTTAAGAGGTGTTCCACTATGTATTAGGTCTTGCGAGGTGCTCCACAAAGTATTAGGTCTTGTGTTTAAGTACATATCAAGTTTTATGCCAAAAAAAAAAATACAAGCACAAAGCTTGTTTATAGTTTTTGTTTAATACCATGAGATGCTCTAAGCTGGTCGGCAATCTCGTGGTTGACATATTTAGACTGTTTAACCACACACATATTAATTCTTATTTAAGACTTGACCACATGTTAAAGTTTACTGCTCTCTTCATGAGTAAGTTGATCGGGATGCCAAAATGGAAAAAATGAAAAGTACTATGCACATAATGGTAAAGAAACTATGAGATGGGGATGGATGGGAAGCATAAATGTCAGCCATTTAATTACAGTAAGGAAAAAAAAAACAGATCTTAAACCTTGAAAATTGAAACCCTCAGCTTACTACTATGTCATTGGTGAGGTGTGGTATGTATACTAAAACCCACTTGTTGCTATCCTATAATTACAGCTCAACCTTATTATTCTCTCGGCTTCCGCAATCTACCTGCCCCCTACTTTGAATTCGTTTCACAGTGTAAAAGAAAATGACATGAATGAAAAGAGATCATATGTTTAGGTGTGAAGTCAAAATTGCAAATTTAAGTGTGTAAAATGATTCATGAATAATACATCTTAATGTTAGCTGATATTGTTTTCAATATTCGTCTAAATAATTCATAAAATGCATGCAACATACCTCCAACATGGTGTTACGAGTGTCTAATTAATGATTATGTCGGGTTGAGAAGATGCTAGAGACAGCTCAACACATCGCGCTGACATGAAAACAAAAAGGTTATGCTAAGACGTGTCATGAGGCTTTCTAGCTAGGAGGGAGAACAAGAGAATGACATAAGGTCTCCTTTCGTATTGGATAAGTCTGAAAAAATAGTTGAGCACATTTGAAATATTGATGGATTTTTCTATATTCCCAATTCCCAAAAGATCGCTCCTACACATGGAGAGCACGAAAGGGAAAAACCAAAGTTGATTTTCCCCAACCTCAATGTATTCTGTGTATGAATTGGACGATTTCTACCACCTCAAGAACTTAATTGATGGAGGAGATTCTCAAACTCAAGAAATATATATGTTGTGGTAGATGACACAAAGCCTTACCAAGAGCCAAGGAAGAGAGGAGTGTTGTTATGGTCAACAAGGCCTCACCATCGTTTGAACAATAACATTTTATTGAAGTTTATGTAAACTTCAAAAAAATAAACCCAGTATATTTTTTCAACGCTTTCGTAACTTCAAATTTTGAGTAATTTTAAGAAAATTTGAAAATTAGACTGCTTTGAAGTTAGCTCTTCCAATCCCAATCTCACATTTGGAGGGTGTCAAGGGTCTCAAACCTAGAAAGTTTTGTTGTAGGCTCTGGCTCCCCTGCATGGGTGTTCGTAAACTGTGAGCGACCGCAAGACTATTATGTTCGAAAAGTTTTGTTATAGGTCTTTAAAAGTCATAATCATACTTGAAGGGTGTCACTGATCTCGTATCTGAGAAGCTTTAGTCTACGCTCTCCCGAATTCAAGTTGGGGAGGATATCATGAAATTTTCACACGTGAGATTTCTCATTGACGGCTCCCATGTTACCGAGTTGTAAGTTACTTAGTTGAAACTTCCATAATTGGAAAACCTTATGTTATGGTAAGCTCACCCAAGCCTAACTTGTTAGTGACCATGAAACTCTCGAACTCAAAATGTCTCATTTAAGGCTCCCTTGAGACCAAGTTGTGAATTTCACGTCAAACTCTCTTACATGGAAAATGTTGCTTTAGGCTTTCTTGAGTCCAAGTTTTAAGTGAGCATGAAACTCTCACAATTAGTATGTTTCGTTGAAGGCTCACTCGAGACTAGTAATTGTGAGTTATAAGTAAAACTCTCTTACTTAATATGTCTCGCTGAAGGTGTAAACTAGACTAAGTTTTTGAGTAACCATCGCTAAAATCTCCATCAAATCTAGCCTCTCACTTGGAGGGTGTTTAAGATTCAAGTTACGAGTGACAATGAAACTCTTATACTCAGGATGCTTTACTGAAGGATAACTCGAGCCACTTGCATTGATGATGTAAAAAAGAAAACGCAAGGAGTTCAACCTTTTTTAGAACCTTCACAAGGATGTCAATTAACTTATCAATTAGGCCAGCTTTTTGGCTCGACGAGCTCTCATAACTCCCAATGGCCCTTTACCTACTTGTTCTTGCGAGCGAGTTTGGGATTCCCTCTTGAGGACCATTTGCCACCTCATCCATACGTTCCAATTAAGATATTTATTCAATGACCCTTCGTCACTTCATATTCGCAAATCGATTTAGGTCTCCTCTTGAAGTTAGAAACATTATTGAATAGTTGTGAGAAGTGCCCGTCGTACTCGTTTAAATGAACTTGTAAGTTTGACATATTTTTAAAGTATAAACTAGGGAAACATCATGTTTAGGTTTCACAAACGAAACAAGATGAAGCAGAGACGAAGAAAGAAAGAAAGAAGGCAAAAAGGCAAGGCCAGAACAGAGCAGAGAGCTCCTAAAGATCATTGTTAATTTGATATGCAAAAAAGTTAGAATTCTGAGATGTAGAATTCTGAGATGTCTAATTTCAAGAAGTGCAGTGGAGTGTGGAGCCCCAGAAATATAAAGAACAAGACAAGACAGAAAAGAAAGAGGTACAAAAGAAATAAAAGTCCACGAGACACTCTTATAAAAAACAGAAAGTGCAAGACAGTTTCTGTCTGGGAAATAAATAAAGATTCTTCTATTATATATGTATACTACCATTTTATTTTAATTTTAGCAAACAAGTATCAACTTAAAATTGATCATCCATACTTACCGGCTGCTGGATGCTTTGAAGATGATGTATGGGTAGGAATGTGCACTTCATTTATGTATTTTATGATTTGTGTTTTGAGAAAACAACAAACAAACATGTTTCAAATGGATATTTGTTTTTGTAATGGAAACATATATATGGTTGTGTTATGAGATTTAGTAGATGACTTCCAATTGGCATTTTAGAAGAAACCATGTAATTTATGATATGGATTCCATGGTCTCTTGCACAACAACTTACTTAATAGGAGCAAAATTGATCTCAAGTCTCATCCAACTTTTTAATTTTGTTAAATTTTGCAAAAAAAAATTGTGTAGTTGTGTTTTGATTTTCAGTAAAGCCCCAATTGTTCATTTGAATAGTCATGTAAAACACAAGCCCATAAAAAGCATTTGTTTTGATATAGCCCATCTCAAATATGAGTTCAATTTTCCACGGTTGATCAAACAAATTCTGATCATCCAAAAGATTATGCTAATGTAGTAATATTGAAGCAACTAGGGAGATATTGAATGGGGGAGTAGGGACAGATGACAATCGCGTCATAACATGATACGCAACACAAAATTAGCAAGATTGAGTTTACATATTTAGTAACTGTGTGCTGTGTTTGGAGAATTCAACACGTTCAGTAACCATGTCATGCATGTTCGTGTTTTGTGTTCATAATTATGCAGTGTTCGTGTTGGGTCATTGTTGTGTCGTGTTTAGTGAAAGCGCAGGAGGGGATGTAATTGGTGATGAAAGACAATATGCGGCATGAATTGTGCATTATGAAGGACCAAGATTTGGCGGCCAGGCCTCACTCTCACCTAACGATTGGGTATCTCTAAACTATTAATAATAGTCAACAGTACTGTATTGTGTTTTTATACATGTTACTGTGGTCATTTTGGAATATGATACTCACAAGTTTGTTTATGTTAATGATCGTTGGAGAAAACAGCATCCTTACACTTTTTAGATTTCTTGTTGCATCTCTTCGTTTGTATTATGTGATTCCCACTAATCAATGAGATGGTTAAAATTTGTAAAGTAAATATAACAAAGATAAATAACATATCTTAGGAAATTCTCTTCTCGATAAACCCAAATCGTGACTCATGCTCATTGCAATTGCACACTACTCTGAACACAGCTCATTCTGCCCTAGATTTGAGTTCTTGGATGCGTAGTGATTGTGTTTTGAATTGCTCGCAGCTGTGTGCTGCTGTGCATCTGTGTCTCTCTCTCATTGAAGAAGACAGCACTTGCTGTTTGTATGGTTCAATAAAACTGCTACTGTTTGTTGAATGATGCATCATGAAGTGTCCAAGTTTCGGCTAGCAAGATTGTGATGAGGCAATTGCTGATCAGTGGCAATGTTTGGCATGATCAAGGACCAAGATTATTTGGCACCCAGGTTTCTCTCCCACCTAACTATTGGGAATCTCTAACCTATTAATTATAATGTTAGTCAACTCTGTATGGCCTTTTCATATATGTTACTCTCATTTTGATCATTCTGGAATATGATACTCACAAGTTTGTTTATGCTGGAGAGGATATAATATTTATTTACCATATCTTTCGCAATATGCACAATCAAAATCCTGGTATAATTACCAAGCGGTTAATATCACTTTGGATTTCCTATAAGCTATCAACGGTTTGGTGTGGAATTTGTGGGGTGGGGTCGAGTATTTTAACCACTGCTGCTGCTATTTGCTGGCATGATATGGACTGGTTTATTGGTCTTACAAGCTCCTGTCTAGACTAAACTTTCCATGTGTAGAGCTAGAACCTTAATTAATTATTGTTTACAACAATACAACTATAGAGTATCCTATAGACTATAACACCATTGGAGAAGATAGTGATAGTGATAAGTGATAGAAAAGAACCAGGGGAGGTGTTATATATGTTTTTGTGCGTCTCATGCTGATTTTTGTGAAATTGTTGTTGGGTTAGGCTTATAAATTGTTTGGGAATTCATATTTTTATGTATTCATCTTCCTGTTTAACAATGGATCCTATTCAATTTACTTTCATTGCAGGGATTGTTTCTTTGATTCTCTTTTCTGCATTGCTTGTGGCAAGAAGGATTCCCAAAGACGGCAAGAGCAGAGAGGCGCCAGAACCAGCTGGAGCATGGCCAATTATTGGCCACCTCCACCTTCTAGGAGGTGGCGATCAGCTTCTGTACCGAACACTTGGGGCTATGGCAGATAAATATGGCTCAGCATTCAATATCCGCCTTGGCAGCCGCCGCGCTTTTGTTGTGAGCAGTTGGGAAGTAGCAAAGGAATGCTTCACCAGCAACGACAAGGCACTTGCTTCCCGTCCCGCTACAGTAGCTGCCAAGCACATGGGCTACAACTATGCTGTGTTCGGGTTCGCTCCCTACAGCCCTTTCTGGCGCGAGATGCGAAAGATTGCAACCCTCGAGCTTCTCTCAAACCGTCGCCTTGAGATGCTCAAGCATGTCAGGCTCTCTGAAGTGGAAATGGGGATAGAGGAGCTGTACCGCTCATGGGCCATAGACAGCTCCCGTCCCGTGCTGGTTGAGCTCAAAGGATGGCTAGAGGACATGACACTCAATGTGGTAGTCAGGATGGTGGCTGGAAAGCGCTATTTTGGTGCTTCAGCAGCTGTTGATGGCGGCGAGGCGAAACAATGCCAGAATGCTATTAATCAGTTCTTTCGCCTGATTGGCATTTTCGTGGTCTCAGATGCGCTCCCATTTTTATGGTGGCTGGACTTGGAGGGGCACGAGAAGGCGATGAAGAAGACAGCGAAGGATTTGGATGCTATTCTTGAAGGTTGGCTAAAAGAACATCGCCAGAGGAGGATTTTGGGTGAGGTAAAGGCTGGGGATGATCAGGACTTCATTGATGTCATGTTGTCTCTTCAAGAAGAAGGGAAGCTCTCAAATTTTCAGTACGATTCGGATACTAGCATCAAATCTACATGCCTGGTATGCTTCGGATCCTGATTTACTGATAATGTATAGGATTTTTGGTTATCATTGATCCGTGTTATGTTAACGTATCCCACATCGAAAGAATGTTAAAGTTTGTGCCACTTTATATACACGTTGACCCTCTACCTACCAGCTTAAACTTTTGGGTTGAATCAAGTTTAACATGGTATCAGAGCTGATCCTGTGACCCGTTTAACATGATCTATGTGGTTTTTTTCTTGAAATTCTATGCAGGCGCTTATTCTTGGTGGCAGTGACACTACAGCAGGAACACTAGCATGGGCCATTTCATTGCTCTTGAACAATCCTCATGCATTGAAAAAAGCACAAGAAGAGCTAGACCTTCATATTGGTAAGGAGAGAAAAGTAGACGATTCGGATATTAAAAACCTTGTGTATCTTCAAGCAATCATCAAGGAGACTCTCCGGCTATACCCTGCCGGTCCCCTGTTAGGACCCCGGGAAGCATTGGAAGATTGCACGGTTGCTGGTTACAATGTCCGAGCAGGTACTCGCTTGGTAGTGAACATATGGAAGATCCAACGGGATCCGAGGGTGTGGAAAGATCCTTCAGCTTTCCATCCAGAGCGGTTCTTGACAAGCCATGGGAATGTTGATGTCCGAGGGCAGAACTTTGAGCTCATTCCGTTCGGGTCGGGCAGGAGATCTTGTCCGGGTGTGTCGTTTGCTCTGCAAGTCCTGCACATCACTCTGGCTCGGCTCCTCCATTCGTTCGAATTAGCTACTCCGTTGAATGAGCCTATTGACATGACAGAGAGTCCGGGCTTAACCATTCCAAAAGCAACACCATTGGAGGTTCTTCTCAGTCCTCGCCTTCCTGCAAAGCTCTATCACTGTTGAAATGTGTGAAAATGGCCGCCAAATAAGAAGGAATGATTTGTAATGTGATTTGTAGTATTGTTTTGTGTTTGTGTGGTAGCTTTTAAGCTGAATAATAATGTATGGTTTGTATGCTTTTAGGCTATGTTTGGTAAGAATGAAAGAAAATGAACGGAATGTTCATTCCAGCATTTTTTTTTCCTATTGTGTTTGGTACATGTGAATAGTTAGAAAGTTTATTCCCAAATAAAAATCTATTCAAGTTTCTTTCTTGGAAACCATTTTCTATCTCAAGGGATTAATTATTTTATTTTATCCTAGAATGAAAAATTTAAAATTAAATTATTTATACATCATATATTTTTAACATATCTTATACGTAAATTGAAAATATAATATGACATATGTAACATAATAATGATTATATAACGTTTTTATCATAATATATAACTTTATTAAATTATTTCATTACACTGACTAATAGCAGTTAATAATACTTTAAAATAAAGTAAC
>JAYMTA010004993.1:0-11972 GCA_036897625.1 Pelargonium cotyledonis
GAGACTCTTACTCTTCCGGGAGCTACACACTATATGAGAGTAGCCCTTGTCTAGGTATCTTTATAAGATTTTTGTGATTAACACTTCTTTGTACGTTATTTTGAAAAGAGCTAGTCATGTCCTGTCTAAGCGTAAGAATTAGACCCTTTTAGCAGTGCGCTATAACACCTTTCGAAAGGAGAGATACTTTTTTTTGTTACTGGAGTTGTTACATTGACAGGCAGTCAATCTATATAGAAAAAACCTCTTTTGACTTTGTGTAGGATCCTTGTCGCGATCTGATATACATGCTAGAAATCTTCTTCATTTTAAGGGTCTTCTCTCATTAAGCTTTTTTACTTTCAGTTTGGATTAGTATGTGTAGAAATTTATTGCTCTGTAATCATATATCTAGTATCTTTTTTATAATATTCTAAAAACAGAGTTAAATAGAAAATGCAAGGAATCAATGACTTTGTACAAAACACAGAGAAAGCTAAACAAGAATTCTAATTATCCGCTGTATGTACCCTATCTCGTAGTATCCTGTATCAAAGATTTTAAGTACTCTAGATTTCCCTGATAGTAGATAATCTTGTTGCCCCAGGTACCTATTCAACTTCGATTAAGCTTATTCATTTGAACGTTATCTGTTTTGGGTACAGAAAGCCACAGGTTCGAATCCTGTCACCTTGATTTAATAAGTTTTCTGTCTTTATGTCCCTTTCGTCTAGTGGTTAGGAGTTAATTCTTAATCCGTGTGCAAAGATCATTGTATAGTCCAACCCATGAAGGAGAGTTTTGAAGTATCCTATGTAGAAAATATATTGAAAGTGTGGAGTTTGAGGCCAATTTATATACTAATTACCCCACTCCACCTAATTGTTTAGATTTTTGTGTTGGAAACATGACACAAATCACTATGAGTACCGTAGCAATTCTAAATTTTGTTTTCGGTAAGTTGATTTGTTTGCATGTTGCTCAGAGATACTTGAATTTAGTGTGATCATGGGATTTGTGGATAGCCAAATCTTGTGTAGCCTCTATGCAAAATGGAACCTAGATATGTATAGGCAATGGGAATTAGGTATCAGAGTTACATTCTGGCATACTGCTTTGCTTATGACATCTTTGGATCCATTTAGATTAGTCACTTTGCAGGTTTCATAGCATGTCCCTATTTTATGCTCTAGAGCGCCTGGTTGCTCTTAGGAAACAGCCATGACATTGACTGGTTTAATTTGATCTCAGTGCTTACACTAGAAAAGTAGTATGCATCGTGACTTTTATTTTTCTGTATTTGAATATTATGCAATTGCTTAGTCTTATGGTTTCTTTCCTCGCACATGTTTTGAGTTGTAAAGATTACTTGTGATGATGGTTTTGTTCTGCATCTTTGGTCATTCAAAGTAAAAACTCAGTTTGAAAGTTTAAATTTTATCTTACTCATCCATAAATGAAGACTGGAATTTATTAGTAATGACGATGATAGTTGCCAAGGACATTATATGTGCTTTGCTCATCTCATGTATATTGTGTTATGCTAAACATAAATATGTACGAGTAACATTATATACATTTGGTTAGCACAAAAGCAAAATTGAACTTAGGGATACTGCGTAACGTAGTAGATTATAATTTAGTCTCTGGATTTCCAGGTTATGTTAAACCTTGAAGCATTCTTTGGCAGACCCCATTGCAATGTGGCATGTCAAAGCTGAGATAGCCCCAGCCATTCTCCTAGTGGTGGATTTTGGTGGGTGGTACAAGCTTGACTCGAAACCTTCCAATGGTAACTCATCTGAGATGATACAACACACCCAAGTTTCGCTGCTAAAAGATGTGATTGTACCATACACCCATCTACTCCCCAGATTGCACTTGACAAAAAACAAGGAACGCCGGATTCTTCTTTATTTCAAAGGAGCTAAGCATAGGCATCGGGTCTGTTTTCACTTCTCAAATCTTCTTATGAACTGGCACCAAAAACATATCAAATCATAACAGTTTCTTATTGAGGTTAAATCTTTCTGCACCCCCTTGATTGTTAAATTTTGACTTTTAGCCCCTAGACTTGTTTTTATTTTTATTTTTTATATTTATGTTTACACACCCTTGAACCGGAAAAAAACGTTGTTAGCCCATAAATTGATTGATGACAGTTATGAATCCGAGAAATGACATATTTGCCATTCATTTTACTTTAAATTTTCAAATGAATGTCGTACAAATAAATAAATATAGTTCATAATCATAATTATGTGTTGATTTTGTGCAACTTTTCAAGAGAAATTTTGTGATTTTTGTGTAGATATCCTGTAAATTTTCTTTGAGGAACATGATGGTGGCTTCAATTTATTAAAAAAATGCATCTCTATTGGCCAATTCCGTCATTTTTAGTTTTGGATTCGTTTGAGCGGGATAACTGTAACTTCTGAAACATGTTGGGGGTTTTTTCAATAAAAACAGTCCATAACTGTATGTTAAGGCCTGTTTCAGATTTCTTAATAGTCTAGAGAGTGCACTAAGATTTTAACCCTTCTTATTGACTATTCACATATTTTGTTAGTAGTATCATTATATTTAGAAAGTTGCATTTTCCATCTACAGGGAGGTCTTGTACGAGAAAAATTGTGGGACTTGTTGGTTAATGAACCAAATGTCATTATGGAAGAAGGCTTTCCTAATGCTACAGGGAGGGAGCAGTCGATACAAGGAATGAGAACATCGGAGTTTTGCTTACACCCGGCTGGAGACACCCCCACATCATGTCGACTTTTTGATGCCATTCAAAGTTTATGTATACCCGTTATTGTCAGCGATGACATTGTGCTCCCATTTGAAGGGATGGTGGATTATTCAGAATTTTCAGTATTCGTTGCAGTTAGTGATGCATTGAGACCAAATTGGCTTGTTAGTCATCTTAAAAACTTTTCTAGAAAGCAGAAGGATAAATTCCGTCAAAGCATTGCTCGCGTTCAACCCATTTTCGACTACGATAATGGCCATCCGGGCGGTATTGGACCGATCCCTCCAGATGGTGCAGTGAATCACATTTGGAGAAAGGTTCACCAGAAACTGCCTATGATTAAGGAAGTCACTGCCAGAGAGCGGAGAAAACCACAAGGTGTGTCTGTTCCTCTTCGGTGCCAATGTATCTGATTTACATATTTAATTATTGTATTATTTGTATTTTAGCAACTTGTTTTGTTACAAAGTTGGATCACATAAATTGTTTCAAAAGATGATATTATAGAATGACACGGTTGTGAAAGGCGCTATAAAATTACATTATTTGTTCAAATTTAGTACTATGATTGTAAATTGTCTTGTGACACGGCCTTGCACTTTGTAAGTAGTGCAAATATGATAGGGCACACGCCCATGCGCCCAAATGCTCGCTTGTTTTGAAAATGCTTGTAGAGATGTGAAATTCTTGAAATATTCTCCAAACATCAATCTTGACAGTAATTGAGCTTTCTGTCTAATGTTAGCTCCAAGCTCCAAATCACTCTTCTGGGTCTCAATATCTCAATTCATCATCTACACCTAAACATCTGAGGGTGCACCAATTAAATCCTACAAAATGATAAGAATTTGATTATTGAGGATAAAATATGGTAAATAGGATCATGTTCCTCAAAAAAATAAAAATAAAAATAAAATGTGTTTTTCTTGTGCTTTGGTAGGTAAGTATAAATATGAATTCATTCTCTACAATTTCCCTCGACGACTTCTCTTAGCCTGGTTGTGTCTGAATTCTCCTTGTAGATATCCACATTCTCACTCCGAAATGATTTACCTGAATTTTCACTTAACAGCAACGTAGAATCTATATCCTAAAGCTCGGACCAAGGATCCACGGTGTCATGCCTAAAATATATTTACTCTACCACATGGATAAAAATACCAACGGATCGTGCCAAATTTAACTCCAAATTAAACAGACGCATCAATGATAATTCAACTATTTTGTTTATCACACATGAGTTCGGAAGCTATACTGGAATTTCTTCTTTCAAATTTAACCAAAATTGACACCTACTAAACTGTCACTTCTGCAAACTTGTGCTGGGTTTACACCTTATAGCTAATACCAAATTTTCCCTAATAAAAAAAATATAAAAAGTCAAGGTGAATATACAGCTGCACATACAAAGACAAATAGAGTATGTAACAATAACAGCTGCAACTTCTCGTTGATTGCAAATAATAACAGGTCACCAACTATAGTGGCACTCTACATTTTCTCAATAGGCTTTACAAAAAAAAAATATGCATCTCAAACTGAAAGGCAACAGAGACCTATAAACATAATCTACACCCAGAATTTTGCTAAAAAATTGCATAACATCAGCCTGGGGCTTGGGCTATATAAACTGCTGCTGTTGGGACCATCTATGTACATAGTATCATCAAGATAATGTTCAAAAGAATGACTCAGGAGCTGACTAGGAACGCTAAAATTCGAGAAACCAGAATTTATGCAGAAATACCATTCACGCATCCTTGATTCTGGGTTTTGGAGTGAGAATCGTCCTCTCCAATGCCACAAATTTCACAACGGCTAGAGGACTGTTCTGAGCACCAATGATCCGGGACGCTCAAGAAGTGTGTAGACATGAACTTTCTGAACCTCTTCTTGTACTCTCTAGGAGAGATAACAGTTGGCAACAGATTCTTGGGAACAACAAGTGAAGATTTAACCCATGTCTCGAGTTGCTTGTCCCATGTATACTGCCTCAGGTAATCAATGATCCCACATACAAGCTCGCGCCCATGAGTATCCACTCCCACAAGTAACGAGTAATCCATGACGTTTATAGACTGAAAATAGGTAGACACATGATATTGTTGATCAGTGCATATCTCTAGTTTAGAGACGCAGAATGATAAAAGTAGCATAAAAATGAGATTAGCTGTGAATATCCAAATGTGTCACCATATTACTTGCTGCTATAATCTTCAGGGAAGAAAAAACCGAAAACCGAATACCCTAGATCGAGCTACACATGCCAAACCTAAAACTTAAGCATACCCCAAAAGAGACCAATTCCAAAACAAAACCAACAAAGATAGTAATTCCAGAATATTGTGAAACCCTCCGCCCAAAGAATCTCAGTCCCCAAACCTTCATTAGACTTAAAACCATGAAACTAAAGGGTGAGACCTGAAGATAATCGAGCAATTAAAGGTAGAGTAGCTGGCATCAGACACAAAGATATCGGATTGAAATATACAAAAATAGAACAAGAGTTCATGAGAAAACTCACATTGAGGAAAGTGGTGTCATTCCAAACTGCCCGTTGCAAGTGACGCTTAGCTGTATTACTAACATAAAGAGGCGAGGAGTTCATGTCATTGACAAAGTTCTGATCCAAAAGAACATCTTCAGCACCGTCCGCAGCTGTATTGTATCGGGCGTGTAAGGCACCTTTAAGATCATACTGGCGAGTGACGTTTCGTCCAAAGGTGAGATTCTCCATTACCATCAGATCATGCCGCATTTCCTTTCCAGTTTTTGATTGCCTTAATATTACCTGAAACAAGAGTCATTCATGAAGAAAGATGAACCTAGTATAGCAAAAGTAAGACATCTATCAGAAATCAACACGACAAACCTGATAGATCCCAAAAACTTTTGCGAGACAAGTTTGGTTCCCCAACTCAAATGACTGACTCATGTACTCAAAATAATGTGGAGCAAACTTAGCAAATGACTCAAACTCTGTCTTCTTAATTTCCTTTATGATAAACCTGTCATCAAGTGTTTTAGCAAAAAACGATTTGCTCTTCCCACCTTTGGCATCCCAACTTCTGCAGCGACTTAGGGAGGCAATATAATCAAGTTCTGATGAGCAGCACCGACTCCGAAGCTCACGGAACTGATTGGCATACAGGCAAATTACAGAGTATTTACCCTTTGCAAGTGATTTTGAAACCCCCATTAAGACTTCTGGACTAACTGGTTCAGTAGGAATCAATGACTCCAGCAAATTCAACCCATCAAAGCTGGAGAAACGTGATTCTTCTGAAGATACACTTGGTGTAGAAAGGATTATATCTGAATCCAAAGAACCATTTGAAGACCAATGAGTGGAAGTTATGGTAGGAACTCGAATCAAGCTATGTAAACCCTCCGTTGTTTTAGTGACCACTCTACCCTCCCTCTGGCTATCGTCACCAGAAACTTCTGTTGGAACAGATACGTCTTTTAAGAAGGCCAGCGCACAGGCAATCAGGCTTGAGAGTTCACTATCATAGTCAGTGACAATATACTTATCAGTCCCGAGAGGTATATGCAGCTTTGAGCCTTCCTCAGTAATCAATTGATGAGCTGTAGGCAAGTGCCCTGGCGTATAGCTACTTACAGAATCAAATTTCGGCAAGTAAAGTCTGTGGAGTTCCTTCAAGTCCATTTGCCGAATTTCCGAGAATCGCATCCAGAACCATTTAATAGAACTGTCCAAGCTGTGTGATGGTGAAAGCGGCGGAGATATAACACCCTTAGATGAATGCAAGTAACCACTATTTCTAATATCTGCAGGAATCTGAATGGTTCTATCCACCTCACAATTCTTTGCTTGATGATCATCATCACCAGATTTACTTTTTTTCATGAACTCTTGAGCGGAAAACTTGTCTGTCTCCCCGACTGGCTCCTCAATATTATCGGTAATAGAAGAACTGAGAAGACCATTTTGATCTTTATTTTCTTGAGCAGGACCCTCGATGAGGATATCTTTTATATGAAACTCATTTGCATCATTAACAGTATTATCACTGCAATTTTCTAAACCAATTTCTTTCACCCCATTTCCTCCACCTGTTATGCCATCCCACTTTCTTTTATATTGTTCCATCATTGCTTTGTCGGCAGAACCAGTATGTTCCACCATAGGTTTAAACGAGAGTAGTGCATGAAGACGTCTATCCCAAATGCATGATTCAAGCAAAAGTTCCCACAATAACCTATTCAAACTGAGAAGTTTGTAAACATGGTCCTGATTTCCATCCTTGAAAATGACATTCTGTATGTGTACCTGGGTTTTATCATTCAACCAACAAGAAACTAATTTACACCGTGACCGATAGAACTAACTAAGAAAAGACAGTCTTTTGTGCAAATGTAGGGAAGAAAGTTCAAATGAAGAATCAATTGGCATTACACTAGATGTTGAGTGAAAAAACACTTCATCAGGAATACCAATTTGAACCCTCTAGTAGAGTGCCCACTGAGCAATATTCACGCCATACACAAGCTCATTGCACACATAACAAATGAACTAATTATTAGGTACGCCAATTTCATAGGAAAAACTATGGGTTTCGTACGGACTACTTTAACAATAGGATACTAGCTCACTAGCACACGATACATGTGCATGAATGCAATGAAGGTCTCTAAAAAGAATAGATAAATGAGAGGGAGAGAGAAAAGAGGAAATAGAATTACACATTTGAGTCATTTGACAATACTTTAATTAAATAATGAATCAAATGTGTGGGTTTTCGAGAATGGTTATAAATTTCTTTCAGTTATATGTGTGGATGACAAGAATCCATGCAATGGAATTTCTCACAAATGGGGAAACCCACAAACAAATGGCAAAAGAGAACCAACCTCAAATTCAAATCTTTCCTGTTTCAACATATCCTCAACAACTGAGAAATCTCTTAACGGACCCTGAGCCGAGCCTGCAAACTGAGATCTTATCTTCTTCAAAGAGTTCTCAACTTCTGTGAAAAGTAATATCCCTTTTGTATACACCTTCAAGAAAAAAGAAAAAGATCACTTCCAATTGAAAAAAGTAAAGCAAATCGACACTTTGAAAAAGAAAGGAAAAAAAAAAGGGGGGCTTAGTATAAATTCACATACATATTCAGATTCTTTCTTGAAAAACTCAGGTCTAATGGAACAGCTGAATTCCAGCTTTTGAGGTGGTAGAGACACTGTATAAGTTGTAACCGAGGAGTATCTGAAGATTGCAACCATGGGACCTAATCTGGAATACCCCAAGGAAGGAAAAGTCAGTCCAAGTAAAAGCTACTATTCTAGCATAGCCAAAAAAACAAATATAAATGTAGCCTACCCAAAAAAGCAGAGGAAGTCTTTGTCCAGAGAATGTCCACATTTAGAAGTTCTGCCAGTTAAAGTGTGCTGACAAAAGCTAAGCTCCAAGAACTTCCCGAATGACAGACCACGGGCAGCAGTGGAAATCAATACTCTCTTTGTGGATATTGAGATTCCACTCCCAGGTTTACATTTACCACAGCGACTCCACATCCAAAGTTTTCCTTCTGCTTGCCCAGGCAAACACTTGTTTGAGGGAAGTCGTTTAACTTGTATTGTGAGTTGCTTATTGCGATGAGCATAATAATAAAAATGAACTTCTGGCAATTCACCACATACAGTACACTGGCTTCTCTGCATGAATCAACAACTTCAATTAGTGAATATTCCAAGTTAATCTAAGAAAAAATCAAGTCACCAATTCCATCTTGTAATGTTAGACAACCAGCGTTTGCTGAAGTCAATAACCTAAAAGGCACAAAGTAAATGAAATTATATAAACGATCTATGTTAGCCTCGAATAGTTGGGCATAGTTTCTTTCACAGGATGAAAAACTAAGGCTTAGCTCACACGTTGACAGGCAGCAGCAAATTTATACAATGCCCTAGTAATTAGAGTTCAAAACAATCTGTTAGAGAATAATATATCCACAAGGAAACACATTCAAATTGCTGCATAAAACTTTATGAGAAATTAAATTGGCTTGTATATAATTCCACGGCTACATTCTTAATAAAACACAACAGCAACATTCAGTGACCTAAAAATAGCTTTTTTAGGGGATAACATAATAATATTAATAGTTGGAAAAAGGTTTCAACAAGATATGAGAAGAATGGCTCGGCTCATACACAATTCTTAATTCTTGAGGCTACTTTTTTTTTTCTTTTTTCCTTTTTTTTTTTAAAATGAAACAACAAGGATTATTGTCAATAATGGTACACAAACTTTGGCCTGATACATAATAAGGTACACATAACTTAAAAAAAGAAGACAATTAAGGGCAAAATAATTTTATATTGGTACACCATCAAATAGAACTGGTGGTTATTTTCAAAGTTTGTGTACCAAATTTAATACAAATTGAAAGTACATGTACCATATTGACTTTTTAAAAGTTCCGTGTACCAAATGGAGTATAAGGTCAAAGTTAATGTACGATTGGCGACATTAATCCAAATCACAAACAAGAACTTCCAGTAATCAGATATTAGGACTAAAATGTTTCATTCCAGAGATATGTAAATACTAAAACGTAAGTAAGGTTGACCCATACACATAGCAAGACATTACCATAAAGAATAAAATGAACTAAGAATTAGAGTTTCAAGAAAACCTGAGTGAGTAGTTTATCCTGCAGAAACTTCCCAAGCGGAATATCAAAGTTCCTGTAGAACATGATATGTGAAAAATGGCTTTGCTCACACACAGTCCCTCTTATGGTATTCCGACTAGACATCAAAACCAAAATACTCTGAGAATCCAAACATGCATTAACGTCATCCTTACTTCGGATCTGGTCTTCATCATTGCCATCATCTTTTATTGTGCTCATAGGGGCTTCATTGCTGGGTGACAAGGACAGGGATTGCCCAACATCAGACATCCTTCCTTCAGCAGAGCAAGATTTTCCTTCCTCGTCGGAGTGATTAGATGCATCCGCCCCTAGGGCATTTTCAATGTGGCCATTGGGTTCCTTCCCATTAAAGCCAAAGTATGATGACAGGGAGTGATAATGTGCAGATGAGGCAAGAGGTAAGCGGTTTCCAATAACTTTCTTTATTGAAGCTGAAATAGATGATAACCCAGAAAAGATAGCTGGATTATATGGCTCAAAAGACAATGCAGAATCAAATTCTAGTCCCAAGCTTGTTTTATGGGGATCAATTTGATCTAATCCGTTGGAAATGGGAATATCAAATGTGGGTGACCCAATCTTCTCAGTGGACTCCTCAACAGTAGGGAAACTTAAATCAGCAGAACTTAAATTGAGGGATTGTTGATCATTCGTCGAGACATTAGCTAATCCAGAGAAAGGGATTGTAGAAAACATTGCTCTCTGATCTACAAGGAAAGAAGTCTCGAGGATTAGATGATATGCCATGACAACTGCACACTGTACTACACATTTAATCCTCTTCAGTTCATCGCTATGAGTTCCTTTTAGCAAAATCTGCAAATCAAGCCACACAGAAAATAAGTACCACCGAGGAAGAGCTGTAACTACTTACCAGGGAAATTCTTGTGCCTAACATACTTTTTTTTTTTAAAGATAATCTCCAAAAATAAAAAAACTAAACCAAAAGGGGATAGAAAATTGCAGAACAATAATAAACTCACCGTGCAACCAAGACGTTTATGACAGCCCTCAAGGAACATTAGTGTTTTACTTGGCTTCTTTCCCCCTTCACTTACTCCAGCATGTTCTTCTACAAACTTTTCAAAACGAAAGGAATCACATTGTTTTAGCTTTGGACTCGTTAAACAATCAGATGATAGAATTGGTGAACCAGTACAACGAGCAACTCTCTCTAAACGATGGAGCTTCATATCCAAGACTAGCGTCATTCCTTTTGCAAGAATAGACTCTTGGACATCACGAGAAACAGTTTTTTCAACTAAAACCACATTTGGATGGCAGAAGTCCAACATGTCACTAAGAGACTTCAAATGACCCTTTTCCTGTTGGTGATCAAATAATCAGGAAAAAAAGAATAATAGCACATTTCCATGATAAAAGAACTTGAGACTTTCTAATAATGTTACCTCCTCCATTGAATGAAACGATGACAATCCACTTGAAGAGTGACCAAGCACACCTTTAATCAGTAGCAACCTTGGATTCTTGTACTTAGTTGGCATGTGCTTGTGAGCAGCATGCTTCTTAAAGACCAAGCCCTTGATCAATTGACTGCAACACATATTATCATATAAGTCTTCAAGAAAAGAAAATTAGGGTGGGGGGCATATAATAAGAGTACCCTGCTTACGGCAAATGATATCTCAATATTTGATGCTGCACTAGAACACATTAGAAACATCTTCCAAAGCACGTTTAATTTGTAAAATACTGATGGGTAAATATTTATTTGATGTGTAGAGAATTCATTTTACCAAATATATATTTGAAGGGTTATTATTTGTTACCTAATCAAAGTACACTTAAAATGAGGGAATCGCCACTTCACCTAAAATAAAGGAGAAACTGACTTTTTTTCAAATATTGATGGTAATGAGTGGAATAACACAGCTGCTAATGTGGCACTACTTGAGGACACAAATAATGATTGCCGAAATTTTCCATTCCTCTAACATATCATACAACAGTTTATCAATGCATCCAACAGATTAACTTCTAATGAAAATAACAGATTTTTTTCCCATGACTTCATTTACCACAATGAACAATGGGTATATTAAGACTTACAGACACACATGCATGTACAGCAAACAAAACTAACTTATATGCATGCACACACACACATTCTTCAAAATTAAATCATTACCTTTCACTTCGAGAACCAGCAGCAATGCACTTGACTTTTACGTAGCCATCTGGATCCATTGCCTTACCATCAACAGTGTCAGGTTTTAGAAAAGAAGCAGCTTCCCATGACAAGGATGTTACTATATCTACCCAGCTTTCACCATTATCCTCAGATGGTGAAACTCCCATAGAACTAAGAAGCTGACAGACAACCGTCTTGAACCTCCCATTTATAACGTCTTCCATTGCTTGTTGTTTTTCCAGTTTAAACTTGTAGCTAGCACTGCCTTCATCACTGAATTGACTAGGTTCACCCCATTTAGTGCCATCACCACACTCATCGTCATCATCATTATATGCAACACTACCCTCCACGTCATCCTTGGGATCATCTGGTTCAGGGGGTTCCCAAATTTGGGTATCCATATCAC
>JAYMTA010004994.1:0-11971 GCA_036897625.1 Pelargonium cotyledonis
GTTGTTTGGTGTGTGGGAGGAAGAGAGAGAGAGAGAGGGAGAGAGAGAGAGAGAGAGAGAGAGATTAAAGAAGCATAAAGGATATCAAAGTGATCCCGGGCAAGTGTTTAGCAGCACAACATATGTGATATGGTAGTGGTTTGATAGAAATAGTAATGTTATTGACCCTAGGATTAGATGATGGAACTTGAAGGAGAAAAATCAAATAGATTTTATATAGAAAATAACCAAGGAAGTTAGATAGGATGTACTTGAGGACACTGCTATCATTTGGGGATGGATGATCACTTGTATTAGGAAAAAGAAAGTCACTCTGGGGTACCTGTACTATCTCAATTATTCCACTTGGGTCCCTAAACTTTAATTTGTTCCGCGCAACTCATAGTGTCATGGATTTTGTTCCCGTGAGATCTATTAGGTTAAAATTCTAACGGAATCCGTCAAAAAATTAACTGATACTGTTAAAATTTATTAAAAAACTAATTGAAAACGTGTTTTTAGTATATTACCCTTTATACTTTTCAATTTTTTTACTTTGCCTTTAGTAGTGTCAAAATGAGTTGAGTTTGGTCGCTTGCGCTGAGACGACCCTTCTTTGAGTAATTTTCGCAGACACGTGTCATATCCGTACTATTGGCGTTTTTCCATATGATTTTATATGTAGAATCATAGAGAAAAAGGGGTTTATATTAATTATACTAATTTAAAATTACATATGAAAGAACATAACTAGTGTCGGTAGTTGAGAACTTGCAAGAGATGTTTCTGTTATGATAGGATTGCATCAAGGATAGTTTTTAAACCCTTTCCTTTATGCCTTGGTCATTGATGACTGACGCTGACTGAATCAAGCACGAGTCGTCAAATGATACAGTGATATGCAAGTAAGAATGTGAACCTCGGGGTAGGTTTTTTCGAATATCGAAATTATCGCGTTCTATTGTTCAATGTTAAAGTAATAAATGCAATCGTGGTTTGTGATCGTGATTAAAAGTGACAATATGTAAATTGAAGCAAGGAAAGAGAGATTTGAAATAGGGAGACCTAGGAACTAGAGTTCAATGTGTTACGTGACATACAAATGCAAAAATGTGATGAAAGATAAAGTCTTGATGCAAACAGTTTTCACTCTGAATTATGCAAACCCTCTCTTAAAGGAACTTACAAGTCTTAATTAATTCTCGTCTAATCAATTTCTTGATTTAGACTCGGACCATGTTAAGCCATTAATATGAATCTAAACTTCATGTTAGGGAACATTACTATTTCTAGTGAATTACCTAACGTGCAATGATTAATTTTTAGGTTTGATGAATCTTTGTCAAGAGCTCATCAAACCCTAATATCAAGTTACAGAAATTCTCAAACCCTAAACTCTAAGTCCTAATTAAAGTAGCAATCAATATATTCAATCGACACCAATTTAAGCATTCAAACCGTGATTGTAACATGGCTACACCCTAATCTCTAGATTAGGGCCCAACTGCTCATGGTAACAAAACAAATATAATGAGGTGATGAAGGCAGATTCATTAACAATAAAGACAAGATATACATTACAACTTCAATTGTATTTTTGAAGATTATCTCTTGTTCGTTTTCTCATTGTCTCTCAACTCTCTTAACTCGAAAAATGAAAGCGTATCTTTATAGATATCTAAATAGTGTTTTTAATGGGTTTATTTATATATTTTTAATTTAAAAAATGTTTTCTTTACAGGGTCTTAATTAGCTTGAAAGTACAAAAATACCCAAAATGTAAAATTAGACAGAAATCGGCACGGGTCAGGCCGGGAACGACCTGTGTTGGACACTTGGTAAAATTCCTTCTGGGATGACACGATCCCGTGCACGGCCCCGTGATGGGTTTCGACTTCAAATTCAATTGTGCACCGGAAAATCACACGACTTTTGTTGTGCCCGTGTCTTGGACCAAAGTTTTTATGGCTTTCTCCCGGATGAGTCCATCTGCCCTGAAAATAAAAAGAGAAAACCTGCAAAATATTAAAACACTAAAAAACATATAAATTCTGACAAAGTAAGCAAAAAACATTATAAAATGGCCATAAATGAAGCAAAAGTAATGGTAACTGGGGCTTGAAACTCTACAAATCATGAGTATAAATTACTCTTTCAATGAGCTGACATAATCTGATGATTAAATATGAGGAAAATTCTTATAAAAAAAATAAGATGACAAAATATCTTCAAGATGATGTCTGTTGGTGTATGTTGTTTGCAAATGATACTGTCTTAGTTGATGAGAGTAGAATAATGGTCAATGCTAAATTAGATAAATGGTGAAAGACTTTAAAATTGAAAGGGTTTTCAAATTTGAATATATGAAGTGCAATTTCAGCAAAAATATGAGAGTGAGTAATGGTTCAATTATGCTAGAAGATAAGGAAGTTCTAAAGTGACCATTCTAGGAATATTGCATACATAATTCAGAAAAAAACAGAGAAATTGAAGGTGGTGTTTTGAAAAGGATTGGTGCAGACTGCTGAATTTAAGAAGTTCAAGTTGAGGGCTTTAATAGGCTTTTAAGTTAAAAGAACGTCTGTAAAGTTGAAAGGAAAATATGATAGGGCAGCTATATTAGGAAGCATACAATTAGAGATGAGACTATTTAAGAGAAAGTTGAGGTTTATTCAACTGAAGACAAGATGGATGCAGGAAAACAGTTTAAGGTGGTTTGGAGATGTAAAGCGTTGTGACCCGTTAAGGTTAGAGACTTCAACTACGAGAAACTAGAACAGGGTAGGAGTAGATACAATTCAATATGGAAATGAGTGAGGAAGAACAGGATAACTAATGACTTGACTGAGGAGATATCATTAAATAGGATAGAGTGAAGTAGGGTTACGAGCATAGAATTCCATAGAGTTTTGCTAAATGATTCATGTAGCCGACCTTAACATTATTTAGAAAATGGCTTGGTTGTTTGGGGCAAACTTCCTGGTGTGGCTAATGGGTATATTTATGATGCTTGCTTACACATCTTATTGTCGTTAACCATTGATTTTCTGATTGGTATTTGTTGTTTTGCTTGATTCTTGTATGTGAACGTTTTTCCTTGGCTTGGTTATTCTCTACATGGAAAGAATGTATTGTAATGCTTGCTTTGCATTTTTTCTTATGTAGGAAGGAGAAAAGCCTGATGTTAGATTCACCGGGGTTCCAGTTTTTCAGGTTTCTCTCATAACATTGCTAATCTATAGAATAAAAGCTTTATTATTATACATTATACACATGCTCTCTATATGTTGAACAAGGACCAGAAAAGTTCCAAGAAATGTTATAAACTATTGCATGAATGGTACTTCTGTTGAATTGTTTGTGTTTGGTGATTTTTTTGCTATTCTTGTTCAGAGTAGGACAAAGTATGCCCCAAGTTTATGTATATATAATATATATTTATCAGTTGTTTTCAGTTGAACAACAAAATTTTCACTATGTAAACAATTGGACAATATACTGCCAATTTTCACGTCCTGTTCCTAAAGAAGAATAAATTAGGCGAAAATATGTTTGATAAACTTATTGCATATTAGGTAGTCATATTGTGCTTTTAATCGCTCAACATCTTCAACCTGTGCTTCAAATGCACTGAAGAGTGGCATTGCAAACTGGGGTCTGGTTAGGTTTAAGGTTCAGGCAGTTGTGTGCTAAAAGTGAAAGTCAAGTTGTTGTACTATTTGGTTGACAGCTTGCGATGTGGAGTTGATGCCTAAAACAAGAAGAAAACACAACCTCACCAGTTTTTCTAGGGTTCGAACCTTCTAGTCGACTCAGAAATGACGAGTCAATGTCGAAGAATTGCTCAATTTTTTTCTCATATATAGCACGAGAAATCTTTAGGATGTGCTTCAAAATTGGATCTTGACTACTCATCTTCTCTTGTGATTAAAGTACTTTTTGTGGATTATACCCCATACAACAGTGCATGAACTTTTAAATTAAATTTTTGAACTGTTTAACATTTGGATTTCAGTCAAGAAGCTTAGTACTACAGACCCCAGATCAGAGATATCGTCCAGCATTTTTCAGAAAGGTTTGTGAAAAAAATAATCTTGTCTTGCATCACTCTGCTTAGACTTTATGTCACTTCTAAAATTTGTTTCATCCATATCATTTAAATCTAGGAGGACTTAGAATTGTCACTAACAAGAGCTGCCCAGCAGCAGAATCTATTAAATCTTGCCATAAGGCTTGATGATATTGAGGTATGATTCTTGAAGCTGTGCCCTTTGGTTTTAGGGCTTCTCTTGTTATGCACTTATTTCTTTATCTTGTAGGTTGCTGTTTTTGAGGACATAATCAAGGGAATGAAGGTCAGTAGTCATCTATCTATCAAGTTTCAGTCCATTACTCTTTTCTTGTTTGCTAGAAAGATGGTGCACAAAAATATGACGGTGGGAACTGTGTAGTTGTTTGGGTTGGTTGTGAGATTACTGCAAATTTTCATGGTCTCTTCCTGTCTTGGGGGCAAAAGACGGAGTATCATTTCTAGTTTTAGAATAGAGCCAACATAACAAAATCTAAATGTTGCAGATGAGCTCTGCTTCGGAATGGGATGATATCGTTTTTATACCTCCTGGCTACAATGTTTCAACTACTCCCCCCAGGCGATAGGCATCTACAAATGAGTATGTAAGAATTCCTTTGAATGTTTCTTTTCTCTTACGAGGTCGGTGTGCAATATGATTAAATTTGTATGAAATCTGCTTCTTGTTTGATAATAATAATAATAATAGTAAACTTATTTGTAGTTTGTTTTTGATTGTCGAAGTGAGGTTTTATTGTTTGTTTTAACTCTTCCATATTGCTTTGCTCTCTGCTCACAGTCTCTCTAAGGCATATGTAATTATTTGCAGATTAACTCAAAACAAATAAGATGCACGAAACTATATGGGAACTCACAATCTTGTTCATTGCTTGGCTGCTGGAGTTTGGTGAGACAAATTGAAAGAGAATATGCCGCTGTGGAGATGGCTTAATGTTAATGTTAATGTATTAACATTGGTATAATGGCAATGTAGTTTTGTTTTCTAAGGGCTTTTGCCCAAGTTTTTTCCCCATAATTTTATCAATGGAAGATAGTTTATTTTCTAATGTAAAGATAAACCATGGATTTTTTTTCAAGTAATTATTAGGAAAAAAAACCATATATTCTGCACCACTGCAAACTTATTGTTATGAATAAAGAAAAAGTCTCAATTTGGTCACACAACTTAAATGTTTTGTCTCAATTTGGTCCGTAAACTTTTTTTAATCAAAAATTTCATGTTTCGCCCCAATTTGGTCCTTGAACTTTGTTTTGAACCGAAATAGTCTTTGAACTTTCACATAATGATTCAATTTGGTCTCTGAACTTTTGATATAAGCTTTGATGGTAAGGATCACATTGGGTCAATATGTGAAAGTTCAGAGACCAAATTGGGTCATTATGTGAAAGTTTAGGAACCATTTCGGGTCAAAGCAAAGTTCAGGGGCCAAATTGGGGCCAAACACGAAAGTTCAAGACTTATTTTTGGTTAAAAAAAGTTCAGGGACCAAAATGGGACAAAACATCAAAATTTAGGGACCAAATAAAGACTTTCTCATAAATAAGTATGTTAATGGATGTCCAATTATGTTAGTGTTCTTAAATTTCTTTTACTTGTAAAAATGTTTCTTATTTATAGATTTCAATTGTATTTCTTAATTGTAATATAAATAGTTAGGTTATTTGTCCTTATATAAAAAAGTCTCATATTGTACCAATTACAGTCTTAAAGTTATGAATAAAATCTCTCTCTTCTCCCCTATTCTCTTGTTTCATATTCTTTTTTCTTTATTTTGTTCTTATTCCATCAACTTCGTAACACTTATATAGTTTAATATTATTATTTACAATTATCTATTGGCTGAAAAAGAAAAAAAGTTCGGCGGTTGGTCAAGGGAGACATAACCACGTAATGACCCCAAAACAAATAAAAATCACAACCAAATTCATTTCTAAATCAACATTTACTTTCCAAAAAATAAGCAATACTAATTAGTTAATAAAATTTTCAGGTTTACAAGACACTAGCTAGTGGAATATTTTTTTTAAAGAAAAAAGTACCCAAGGGTCTATGTGGCTCGGGTCCCCATACTTCAAGTGTACCGTTGGGGTCATAGTTGATTGAATTTTGTTCTCGCGAAGGGAAGGGCAACTTGACGGAATGTCCTTCACAAAAACATAATTCCATTTGTAACTTGATGGAATGTCCTTCGCAAGAACATAATTCAATTAACTATGATCCCCCAAGAACAAAATTCAATTAATTATGATCACAGCGGAACACTTTGAAGTATGAGGACCCGAGGAGAACACATTGAATACTTCAGGGACCCCTGGAATACCTTTTTCTTTTTTAAAAGAGTAAATTACACATATCTATCCTCAACTTAACACCTTTTAACCCTGTCTATCCTGAACTATTGAAACTAACTATTGGCTACCCTCAACTATGCCAAACATCTTTCTGTCCATCCAAACTAACAGAATTAGCCAAATAGTGGTCCACGTACCTAGCACATGCTATTATATTTTCTTAAATACCAATATTACCCTTCCCTTCTCCAACTGAATATTCTTTTCAAAATTCCAATTTTGCCCTTCCCTCCTCCATCTTCTTCTTCAATGAGAAATAGGTTAGACAAATTTGGGGCTTTCTGAGGATTCGTTTTGGTATCGAAGGTGGTTTGATAGTGGGCGGTTTTGTAGTGAGAATCGAACGTCGATGGAGAAAATCCGTCCCAATGAACGTGGGTATACCTGCAACTGTGGAGTTGCAACTCCCCTAAGAAGTTCTTGGTCGAAAGACAATCCAGGCAGAAGATTTGTGGGTTGTATGCGATATAGCATAAGAAATTGATTTGTGTTTGACATTTTTGATTTTTTTCCTTTGTCTTTCCCCTTTCCCCTAAAATTGACAGGAGTTTGTTTCTTAATTTTGGTCTGTTTTTTGCAGATGACTTTCAAATTTTCATTTTTTGAGTGGATGATCCTGAGCCATGTATATATGGGAAGAAAATGCTACCTGGATTGTTTGAGAAAATGCAGAAGTTGGAGAGAGAAATTACTGAAATGGAGGAGATGACACTGTTGAAGATGAATGATATGAATAATGCAACATTTGTGGCAGAATCACAGCTGAATGAAGAAGTTGAAGACATTGAATTGAGTGGTAGGAGTGGTAGTTGTGGTAGTAGGTGTAGGAATTTAATTTTCTGGTTTATGGTTTGTGTAGTTAGTATGTGGATAGGGATGTTGTTGTGTAGTTAGACATGCATTGAAGTGTTGTTGTTGTTGTGATGTTAAAGTTGGTTTATGAAATGAAATGTTAGTTTGTTTGAAGTTTTATGAGCAATGGAATGATTTGACCCTCAATTCCTCATTTCTAGTTGTAGCATTTTCTTTCAATTTGAACATGACCTATTTTCTTGATTATCCAAATCTGTAAAACCAATCTTCATTTCCAATTGTAGCATTTCTTTAAATTTGAACATGACCTACTGGCTTTATCTTGCGAATCCGTAACACCAAAGTATAATGCAAATCTGTAAATTCCCAAGACATTAAAGGTTTGAAATGGTAAAACATAACATTTGCCATACATAATTAAGCATCCAGCCTTTTGGGTTAAATCAACATGAGATTGAGGAGATTCTTTCTTCATTTCTGACATAATTAAGTTGACCTATTACATGAAGTAAATGGAATTTACAGTTCACAAAAGGACAAAAAAAGTGCATTAAATAGTGTTTGTTCCCCACTTGTACTTAAACAATCAAAAAATTACATCCACATCTATAATGAACCATTCAAGGTTGGCTCTGGGGCCCACAACTTGATTATGAAAGTGCCCTAGTTTCTGGTTCTGGATGAGTGCTTGATGTAACAGCCTCCCCTTGCTTCCTTGCAAAGTGTCTAGTGAACCTTGCCTCCTGAGTAAACCTTGAAGCACCAGCATCCACTCTTCCTTGCACCTTTGCTTTTCCATTGTGACTTTTTTGTGTTAGAAGCTGTGAAAATTCCTACTACAATGTAATGAGCAACTAACATCAGAATTCAACATCCAACAACAAGGTATAACAAACAACAACAATAATCAACAATTATTTACTGTATTAGAAGGTAATTATTTAAAGTGTTTTGTTCATGATTTTCACCTCATGGTTCCTCAAGTCTTGTAGTTTAACTTTAGCTATTCCAACTGTGTTGCTTGACATAGGTGGGGCTTGATTTGAGTTGGTTGAGATAGGAGGGACTTCATTGTCCTGCAAGCAAATAGTGATTAGCAATAGGGCATGTATGTGTATTTGCATATTTCAATAGGGTATGCATGTGTAATTACATAATTCAACAGGGTAGGTATGTGTGAATTACCTTTGCAGTGCTGGTTGAGAAGCTTGTACCATCATGTCTCATGACTTTTCTAGTGACTGTTAGTTTTTGCCTTTTGTTTCTATGGATGCCAGTTTCCCATGTTGATTCTTGAGTTGGTTGGCTTCTTTGTTTTAGTTTGGCAAGAGCTACTTTCCTTTTTGCTTCAACCTCAGCTGGTGTGCATTAAGTGACTAGAGTAGATGCATTTTCAAGGGTGAACTGTGGGTTTTGATTGCTTACTCCAAATCCAGGTGAGCTCTGATGTGGTTCATTAGATGAGCAAATTCTTTGCCCACCCTTTTTCTTCAGTCTATACTCTCTTGCCCACAACTTCTTATTTTCCTTCTTTTCCTTGATGTCTTCCTTTTTCTTTGCCAATCTATCCATAATTGCTTGTTTCTTGGCTGCCACAACCTCAATTTTTTTTTTTCACAACTTCAACCTCTGCAGGATCTTCTTGATCATCAATCAACTTCCTTTTGCCTTTATCCTCTTGCTTACCCTTAGCCTTCATAGGTTGTTTTCCTTTGCCCTTATCAGTTTGTTTGGCCTTTCCTTTTGCTTCCCTTTTCTTTCTGTCAGTTGGTGTTTCCCCATAATCTTTAGTAGAGCATGTCCTTGAGTTGTGACCCTTTTTCTTGCATATTGAACAATGCATTACACATCTGGATTTGCTAACCCTACTTGGGTTAACCACCTCTGAAGCAGCTTTCTTTCTTATGGTTCTAGGTCTACCAGGAGGCTTCCTTAATAGTGGGGGGTAAAGAGGTGGTAGATCCGAGCTTGGCCAGTGCTTTGAACTAGGAACATGAACAATCTTTCCAGGGTAAATTAGCTTAAAAGTGCTGGTGTGGTAGTACTTATGCACATAATCTTCTGGATTATATTTGCAGCTAACTATGCAAGCCATGACATGTAGGCAAGGTGATATGCTAGTTTTGACTTTCAGTCAACGCTACCACATCTTAGCTTATATTTTTCTGTGTTTGTTGTTGTTTGAGCTAGAGCTTGTGCTTGAGATTTCTTCTTCTCCAAGTGAAGGTTTCTAGTCTAGAGTTCAACAGTCCAAATTCCTTAGCTTGCTTGTTTGCTTGCTTGTTGCTTGTTTGCTTGCTTGCTTGTTAGCTTGCTTATTTGCTTGAAGTCTTGGAACCTGTCACCTGTAGAAGTAAACAAACCAAAGGAACAAAGAACCTAGGGTGGTGTTACCAAGACTCTGCCTCAGGCGTGAGAGTAAGTCCTTGTTTTGGTGAACACTAAGCTTTTCTAGAGAGAGAAAGCTTTTAGAGAGAGAAGCTCTCAAATGTAAGAAATGAGAAGTGAAATTGTGAACCCATTTCCCTTTGGAAGAGGGGGGTATTTATAGGGAAATCTTACCACCACCTTGTGACACTTGTTGCGTTGTGATTGGCCGGTGGAGAATTGAATCCCATCTTAGGCCATTTGGTTCTTAGAAGCCCAAATGGCTTACTTGGGTTCTTGCCATTCTCTAGCCCTTTTAGGATGTTGGGCTCCTTGGACTTAGCCATGTTGTTTATGTGTGGTGGCTTGGTCTTGTAATGTCAAGAACCTTAGGTGTTCTCTTGCCTTGTGGAGCTTTGCAAAGGGAGCACAGAGGCTTGCCAAGACTTTTAGTGAGCTAGTACCACAAGTGGGATAGTCATGAGTGCATGGGAGCATAGAGATTGCGTGCCCTTGAGGCTAGCATGCTTTGCTAGGCCTTTCTTGGACTAAAGTTTTCAAGATAAGGCAGTGGAACCTCAAGTGTTGTGTGCTTGAAGAAGCATTTTCGTGCACCTTGGAGATGACTTGGTGATGTCTAGGCCTTGGTTTAGCCTTGGAATAGCTCTGGTTGCGCTTCATATCATCCGGGGTCGGAAGGGAGTCTCTAGGAGGCGCTGGAAGCCAGAATGAATGGACAAGGGCTGGACTAGGCCAGATGCTGCGGCATCTGGCATGTATGCCTCGACATTTTATGCTGATGCCACGACATCAGGCGGACAACCCTAATCCAGATTAGCTGCTAGGGGACAACCTTATCCGTGTTTTACTGCTAGAGGGATAGCTCTAACCCTGTTCCACTGCTGGAGGTATAACTTTGATCCTGTTTCACTGTAGAAGCTATTTTTGAGTCTAGAAATGACTCAGAACCTCTAGAAAATATTATTTCGAGTGCGTTGGAGGCATTTTGGGAGTAATATGACCTTCTAGAGATGTTTTCCATACTTAATGGAATTTCTTGGTTTTTGTCTGCGCGCAAGGCTGGAGGGTCAGCGGGCGTGCAAGGCTAGAAGGTCAGCGGGCACGTAGAGTCTTTGGTTATGCCGAGAGGTTGATCTTGTTGAGAGACTTAGCCTTGTTGAGAAACTTAGCCTTGCTGAGAGACTTAGCTTTGCTGAGAGGCTTAGTTTACTGAGAGTCTAGCTCGCTGAGAGACTTAGCCTTGCTAAGAGTCTAGATCGCTGAGAGACTTAGCCTTGCTGAGATACTTAGCCTTGCCGAGAGACGATCAAGTCTGGTTCCTAACTTTATGGGGCCCAATCACGTGTCTTGATCATTCCGAACCTGCCACATGGCACTTTGTGAGTCGTTGAGGGACTTATGATTTTTTGGGTAGCATCAGTTGCCACTCTACTCCTAGTAACTCTGATTTATCGATGTTGCATTGGAGTAAGAAGCCATCGCCTGAGTGTTGGATTTTGATTTTGCTGTGGTAGCTTTTCATCTATGACCTCAAGATGTTCCTTTGAAGTTAGGAAGTGAGTGTTGGAATTTCTTAGGAATTTGTGCTAGACCTTTTGTGAGCTTGAAACCCATTTTTGAATTGAGTGGATTTTGAAGATTAGAAGTTTGTTTTGGAGTTCTCTCATTCCCAAGGAACTTCTTCTCAAATTTTGTGCTCATTGGGTAAGTATTTCATCTCCAATTTATGAGATAAAAGCTTGAAAATTGCCAAAAATGGAGGAATAGTATAGTCTGTCTGTCACTGTTCACAAACAGATGTCGCGGCATCTGTTTCTAATGTCGCTGCATTGGTACTGTTGTAGTGCTGAAATTTGCAAGTTCATTTTTTGACGATTTTTGGACTTTGGGGTGACTTGTTGGCCCCTTTTTTGATATTTCATGCGTGTTGCTATACTTCCTTGTTGCCTTTGGAATGTTAGCTAAGGGTGCAAGCCTACGCTGCACGTTTTGTAAGGTGGGAGGCTAGGTTGCATACTTCAACACTTAGAAACTTTGGAGAACTTATTCCAGTTGAATTTCCTTGGTTAATACTTTAATACGTAGAACCTTCTGCAAGAGTTTCCTTCAATTAATAATGGAGTTATTCCATGTTTTCGTGGTCTGGCAATCCATTTTTCAATGGTGAGGTTGATTCGTGCTATCAAGGCATGACAATCAAGTCTTCATTGGTGAGTTAGATTCATGCTTTCAAGGCACGACAATCTAGGCCTCCAATTGTGAGATAGATTCATGCTATCGAGGCATGACAATCTAAATCCAATGGAAAGGTTGATTAGTGCTATCAAGGCACGACAATCAAGCCTTCAT
>JAYMTA010004995.1:0-11970 GCA_036897625.1 Pelargonium cotyledonis
GCATTGTGCGTTCTCGATGCTCTCTCTCCTGTGTTTCTGGCGAAACAAGCCATGCCCAAAACCCTTTCCTTTTCTCATTTGACCTCTTCCATGACACACTTGCTCATCCAAAGGCATGTCTAAGTTTCCCCATGAACGTCCAGTGGCCACCAAGTCCACAAGAAGCTTGTCCAAACACATTGCTCGTATGTACTGACCATCCCTATGGTCAGTACGGACATAACTTGTCCACCAAGTCTCCAAACCCTTCCTTTAGCCTTCCAACCAACCACACCATCTCCCAAAGTTTCCTTGAACCTTCCCCAACCATTCCCCTTGTCTTCCTAAACTCCCAAAGATCCCTAGGACCTTGGTGTGTCCGTACTGGGCACCAAGATGGTAAGTACCGACAAGGCCTTGTCCATGCCCTTATTCATTCGCCCAAATGCCTCTTTCATTGGCCAAACCAACTCTCTTTAGCCTCCAACATCCCTCCCAAGCCTTGCCATGGACCCAAGACACCCCAAGCTACCCAAAGCCTTACAAAACTTCCCTTGGTCTGTACTAGCCAAGGGGTGTTCGTATTAGCGATCATCTGTGGAAGTCCGTCCCCATATGCAGACATTCTTCGTCCATCCGCGGACATCCTTCTCCATCCGCAGACATCCTTAGTCGGTCCGTGAGCCGTCCCACGTCTATCCGTGGATGGCCTCGCTCGTCCAACTCCGTCCGTTCAATGTCCGCGGACATCCACCGTCCATCCTCAAGCGTCCTACGGAAGTCGTTTGCGAATCCATGAACGTCCATTGCCAATCCAATCTCGTCCGTGGATCCACTCAAGTTGTCCATCCGACTCCGTCCAGCCTCGTCCACGGACTAGCCTCGCCCAACCGGCGCGCAATTTCGACCAGTCAGTAAACTAAAGTCAACCAAGGCTCAAAGCCTCCCAAACGGGGTCCACCACACTCTCAACCAATCAGACAATGACATGTGGCACCCCAAAGGTGGTTAGTATAAATACCTCATCTCACGAAGAGAAAGAGATCTTCATTCTCTCACTTTACTTTCTATTTCTAGCTTTCTCTCTAAAAAGCCCCTTCCAAATTTGTCCCAACACACTTCATGACCTTCCAAGGGACTTACTAGCATGGCCTCGACCATCCAAGGTATGTACGAGGCCAAACGAAGACGTTCAAGCCCCATCCAAGGAAGTACAGACCATCCATATTGTTTCATCTCGAAGGCGTCCTAAGCCGTCCCGAGATATCCCAAGCTCCCTTAAGGCTTCAAAGTCATGTCCTAGGTACATTTGATAAGCATCCGAAGTCGTCCCAGAATCGTTGGCTTTCTTCACAATGGAAAAGATAGTGGTTGAGAGTTTCTGGGAGCTGGTTGCACCTTGGACATAAAGGGTCAGAAGTGATGTTTCTGGAGCTTAGGTTTTGCTTGACAGGGATGGCATTCCAGAGACATTTCCAAATGAAAGTATTGATTTTTTTTTTTGGAATAGGGAAGCTCTAAAGCTCTAAAGCTTGTTCCTTTGGAAATACGATAGGTTTCCAATGTGGGGTTGAATAACCTTGTTTTATAGTATAATTTCCTCACAACATAAAAGCTTATATCAAATATTAAGAAACTGATACATGTACTACATTTGATGAGAAGTGAGCTACAACCATTGAGGGCAACAATATCATCTCATTAAAGAAAAAAAATATGTATAGAAGAGTTAATTTTTAACGAGAGGCATGCGACTCATATGATGTAACAACTCGTTAGAGGATGTGTGCATGAGTTCAACTCCTTAAATCCATAAATTTCAAAATTTTACCAAACAAACTTAATTTTTTATTATTTAAATTCGATTGATGTGACAATTTCTTTAAAGAGTATGTAGTGGTATTTAACAAACATTTAAAGTTACATAGAAAAGTTCAAAATATTCACGTTTTCAATAATTATGTGCCCAATTTCCCATCAAAATTAGACTTTAGTTATACTTATCATGTTTTATCTAATTCAAGAAGTCTAGTTTCCCAGCAGATTTTATGCATGGAGTTGTCATAAAAAATATTAACACTAAGAAACTAACTTTTATTAATAATTCAGATCATCCAATAACATATGACCAATCTCTAGAGGGAAATGTGGACCTATCCACTCCGGCAGACCTGACAAAAAAATCGATGACCTAGTTAATATATGACAACTCGATTCGCAAATCGACAAACAAAAATAAGATCTACTTCATCTTCTGCAACATAACCTATCACATATCATCAACTATCAAGCCGAAAACACTGTTATCATTCCTTGTAGCTTTCATTGCTCTCACCACTACCAGCGAATCTGACTCGACCTCCACCCCGACCACTCCTTCCTCATCATCCACTCCAAAGCCAAACAGATACCCATAGCTTCCATTAACTTTACCTCTCCCACCCAACACCTCCCTCCTCCCCGGACCACCCCATGCTTGTTCCGCACCACCCAACATGTCATACAATTATTTTAATACAAGTTGATTGAAACAAGTGAGGAGGTGTTAACATGTTTCTTCTTTTAAAAATTTTAATTTTATTATTCGAGTTACTGGCAGTGGGTAACTTGGTTTACATACATTTATTTTATGTTTTTATTTATTTTTTATTGTTGACGCCACTCCAAATAGTTAACAAAAAAAAACTCAAATTCGAGATGCCAAAAAGAATTCAAAGCACTATTCGGAAAAAAATAAGTTATGAACATGGGTCTTACTTTATTTGGTTGACCTAGAGGCCCTATATTTCGCTGGGTTTGAGATTTGCTACTAATTGATGGACCCATTGGTCAGAGGCCCAATAGATTGTTGTCTCAGTTTCACTTCCACCATCTTTACTGTTCGCTGAAGCAGACGCATGCTTCTGGTTTTTCTGTAGCAGCAAAACTGGCGGAAACATGGTTGTGGGATCCCGAGCAAGGCGTTAAACTCCCATTTCTTCCTTTTACGTGCCCCAACGTCTGATTTTCTTGCAATTTAAGTTTCCAGCTCAAAAAAATAAAGCTCAAACCCATGTTTTCATAGTCTAGACTCCTTAGATCTTAACATTGAACAAGAAAGATCACTGTGAACACGAGCCAGAAGCCCTCTTTTTGCATTCTTCTATGGAAGATGCTTACGCCAGATCCGTCACCGAGGTAAATTAATGCTCTTTCTTCCAAATTTTGGTAATTTACCTTCAAACAAATTGATTGGTTATCGAGAGAATGCATGATGAGAAATTTTTGATCGGAGGTCGTTACATCCCAATCAACTTAAGTGATTAAACTGAACCTGTTTATCTGTTTTTGAATTTGCAAAAAAGGGAACTCGGGGATTTATCGGATTTGGATATTTGTGGTAAAATGGATTTTTTATAATATATTTCAAAGTAATTAATTTATTAATTTTGGTGACCATGAGTTTAAGTGACCTGTGTGATTGTGCAGGTGCTGGATTACTTTGGGGTTGATCCGGGTAGAGGTCTTACTGATGCTCAGGTATTTCCTGAATTAGTATGATGTTGATTGAGTTCATATTCATTGATTTAAACTGAAAATGGTGTACACCTAGAATTCAGTTTTAATCGGGCATTTATGCTAAATTTTGGATTGCATGCATCTTGTTTTTATTTTGCAGGTGGTGCAACATGAAAGATTATATGGTAGAAATGGTATGCTGTTAGTTTGGAATACATGTATACTATGCTCTCCAGTTTCAGTTTCAGTTTCATTAAGCTCCCTTGGTGATGAAAATGATATATGGCTATAAAAGAGGCAACTTGAGTGTATAACACATATAAGATTCGTCCTTTCAATTGTCCTGTTCTAAGCTGTATTCTATTGTCAGCCAAACTTAGAAGTTTGATCGGTCAAATGCTGTCTGTATATATATATTATTTCCCCTTCTCTCAACATATTTAAATCCTTCACATTTAGACAAATTAATGGTAAAATCTTTCCACTCTAGCTCAAGTCAAGGACCGTGGTATTAACTAATGAGTATATCCACTAGACTAAGTGTTAGTTGGTTTGCTTTTGGAGTTTTGGCACGCACAGTGGTGGCCAAGTATGCAACATAGGTTTTGTGTGCAATTCGAGATTGCTTGAGATGCCAGATGGGCTCTTCTACTTATTAGCTTAGGCTTATGGGTTCAACATCTAACATAGTATTAGAGTAGGGTTGATATCAGGCTATTGCTCCTTTCTGTTGTCCTCCCCGTTCTTTTTTTTACCACACAACCCATTGTGTTGTGTTCCTTATTGATTTGTTGAACGCGCATGGCCTATTGTGTTGTTTGGTTTGCAGGTGGAGGGGAGTGTTAGAAACCCACACACACCGTATTTAGAGATTGAGATTTAAGACCACACACACACACACACACTTAATTGCTTAAGGTTTATGGGTTGGAAATGGAAAGTTAATTTATAAATTCCCAAAGTATTCAATAGCATTAGAAGAACTTAATGTATTATTTAGTTAGAAGTGTCTGATTTCTATGAAGCCTGGTTGACGTGGTGAGATTTTATTGCATACAAATTTTTAAGTGGTATGCACTTAGTATAAATTTTGATGATTCATGATTGTAATTTTTTAGTCAAGGGGACCATCTTCCCTTTTCGCCCTTGTTTGATTAAAATATCTAGTGCCTGAAGACACTATCATAAATAGCCTTCCTCTTTCATATGTACTCTTAAAGTTGTATTGGGTCTCAAACCTATTATAGGTGTTTGGTGGCGTCTAAACTATATAGCTTTGTTATGTCTTTCTTTAAATAAAAGCACTCTTAGGTTTACACAATGCCTCTCTGATGATAGCTTGATCTCTATTTCGTGTTGCAGCAAGTCTTAGTAAATGTTCTCTCATTTTTAGTCTGCATTTACTTTACACAATCTTTCCATGCATGCTGGATATAAGTTAATACCAGATTGATGCATGACCCAATATATCTATATCTAAATTTTGATGATGCCTCTCTAGTTGGCATGCCTAAGTTTTCTTATAGTTTTCTATTAATCTTTAGCATGTCATCTATATATCTTCAAATTTGTCACTTACGTCCTTTTTCTCCTTTGGTTGCATGCTTTTGGTATGGTCTGCAGTACTGCCTGAAGAGAAAAGTAAGTACATGGTCTACGCTCTTTCTCATTGTACATATATTTTCAGTGCTTATATAAGAACATAGAGGCGTGGGAAACTCCGGATTCTCCGCTCTCTTTTTTGTTATGCATTATAGAGAGCTAAATAATTACTTTTTGTTCTCATATTATAACTATAGTAACCTTTCTCCCTCTATCGATTTTATATTTGCTATTTTACATTTGGAGGTTCAGTGAAGTAAACTCAGATCAATTAAGATAGAAACTTATCTATTAACATTTTATGCACCGGATAAGGAAATTGTCTGCCAAAAAGAGGCCCCATGCAGGACAAGCATGGAGTTCCTGGCTATGTTTCAGATGCTTCTGAAATCTTCTATGAGCCGCCATATCTAATTTGTGTTTGGAAGATAACAGTCTTATCGTTTTATAAATAAATTTTAACAGTCCATTCTCATGAAACCTAATCAAGATAGAGACTTATCTATTAACCTTTTAAACACGGGTGCAGTTATGGTGTGCATATATACAATTGCTTCTTAGTCTAGTTTATGTTGATAGAAGAGTAGGTCCAAATTGAAAGTAGTACGGAGTTTGTTTCAGTATATCTTTCACAAGTATACATCTTGTTTTGTATGGAAACTTTTTACGTTACAGGGATGGGATGATTTTGGACTATATTGAAGACCCATTGTTATATATATATATATCCCTATCTAGTTACTTTATTTATTTATGTATTACTTTTTTAACAGCACTGAAACTTCTTTGCTCTTATGAATGAAGTGAACCTCTTGTTTCACATCTTATTGGATGCAGGGACTCCCTTTTGGAAACTGGTCTTGAAACAGTTTGATGATTTGCTTGTCAAGATATTGATTGCTGCTGCCCTTGTTTCTTTTATTTTGGCTTTGATCAATGGCGACACTGGCTTGACAGCATTTTTGGAGCCTTCAGTAAGACATTGTGCCTTTCTGCTTTGCTAGGCTGGTTTCTTGCCACCGTTTTCTTAGATGGGGTGTGCTAAAGTGCAGAGGAGTATTTACCTCTGTTTCATTGCCTAGATATTGGACCAAAAAAATTATAAAATACTTGCTTGGCATTTTATTGTTTTGTGTTTTAGTCTGTTTGAGGTGTGCCATCTTACTTGTCAAATTGTTCCAGGTCCTGTATCCGAATTGTATCTGCCTGTTAGGTTTAGAGGGTGTTTGGTTAAGCTTATAAGTTGGTCAAATGGGCTTATAAGCACCAAAATGGCTCTTTTTTTTGAGTTACCTGTTTGGTAAATTGAAAAGTGCTTATAAGCTCATGCTTATGAGCCATAAAAATTAAGCTGGGGGTACCCAGCTTCTCATTTTTCAGCTTATAAGCAGACAAAAAAGAGCCAGTTTGACCATTAAAATGTCATTTATGCCCTTTATAGTTTTATGTGGTAAAAATAAAAAAAAATTCATAATTTTGTTATTTGATATCCGATTTGAGTGATTTTTATGTTAATTTCGTAAAAAAAAATCACTAAAAATCTGATTGTATCTTAAAAAAATTAAAAATTATTTATTTATGTACAAAATTCAAGATTTTCATTTATGCATTCATAATAATAGTACAAAAAAAAAGACAAATATGAAGAAAAAAAAATCATAACTTTGTATTTAAATATTTAATTTTGATTACTTTTTAAATATTCTCATGAATTTGTCACAAACAAGGTGATTATTTGAATAAAAAGATTCACTCAAAAAATATTATTAATGTCTTTTATAGTCAATTTGACATTATAGACGGCTTATCAGCACATTTTACCAAACAGTTCAAGTGCTTATCAGCATTTTCTTACCAAACAGGTAACAACTTATTCTTAAAAAGAGCTGGAGCACATTAATGCTTATAAGTTATCAGCTATTTTTGAGAATCTAATCCAAACACCCTCTTACATATTTGTTTTGCTCACTGCTCAGCTAACTTGTTCAATCTGAACTTGTATTCTCTATTTTCATGATAAAGCTTGTCATGGATCGCTTGAGCTCTGGTTGGAGCTTAGGTCCGACTGTCTTTTTATTTTTATTTTTGTTTACAAATCTTATAACCTGTTCATTAGTTTTTCAATGAAATATTTTTCACATCTTTGTACTAATTTTTTTAGGCAAGCTGAGCCAAGTATGGGCAATTATGCTTTATTTATTTATTTTTTATATATAAATATTTGTTTATAAAGATCTTTGTTTTGCTTGAGCCTTGAATTGCTTTCTTTACAGCAAAATGAAATGATCTCTGGTGTGTGTTTAGTCTCACTAATGTTATCTGGCATGCAATGTGAACACATTTTCATTGTTAACCACTTCAAAAGATGCTTGAATAGGTTACATTGTTTTCAAGGATGGACAAACTTGCCTTATTCTCTATGGTTCTGATTGTACTTCACATTTATTAAATTTGCAGGTCATCCTAATGATATTAGCAGCCAATGCCGCAGTAGGAGTAATTACTGAAACAAATGCTGAGAAGGCTCTTGAGGTAAGTTTGGGATTTTTAGTTTTAAGGATATTCCCTTGAATAATAACAAATACATGGTTAGCGTTGTTGCCTCAAATGTATTCTTAGTTGCTCTGCATAATTTTTGCCTTCTTTTCTATGTCTATGCTCAATGGTAATAAAATATTATTCTATACTCGCTGTTGGGACTTTGAAAAGTGTGCCTAACTGATTGGTTCTATTTCTATAAAAGGTATCGGGATCTTGTAAAGTACTATTTTCACTAGCTGTTAAGTTCTGAAATAGAAGTGACAATATGAGGGATATGCCAGTTGACTCAGTTCCATAATAAAATTAAATATTTATTTAATTGGTTGGTGGCCTCCTTGTAACTTGTAAGTTTATGTTTACTAGGAAAATACGATTCAGAACAGCATCATATACTGTGCCACAATCAATAATAATCTTGCTGGTAGATCTAATTTTATGCTGCCCCACTAGAACACTGAACACTGTTAAAATTTTTGAGGTATTCCATATCAATATTCTAGTTTGGCCCTCCACTTACTAGCTTAGGCTTTTGTATTGGAGTAAATTTTAACAGTTGCACTCAAATTGAGGTGCCTAAGAAGGGGATATTCAAAACATCTTTTAAGGTTTAATTGTGGGCTTTTAACTTCATTTTCTCTTCTTCATTAATTCTGCCCAACTCAAACTTAAACTCAAAATTGATATTATATTATTTTTACAAATTCTTTTTAAATTTCAATGCCCTTTTTTTTGGTCATTTCACATTTTTTCACTTCCTTCCAGTTATGTATTTGCCAAACAAAAATAATTTTGCATGGATCCCTCATTTTCTGGTTCTCACATCAACACAACTCTTTCCTTTTCTCTTTGATGCATAGTAGATGAAAATGATGCAATTTATTCCCTATAATAATGAAGATTTTTTTGGAGATCTTTTATATACAGTCAGTTTTACTCCCAGCTTATTATTTTCCATGTCGTTTCATGGAGATGAAATGATGAAATTATTCTTTCTGTTTGGAAATTGGGATCCTACAATTTTGTGTCAGTTTTTGTCCAGCTTGTTCTTGATCTTGTTTTCACTCTTTTTTTCAGGAGTTGCGTGCATACCAAGCCAACATTGCTACAGTGCAGCGAAATGGTAAGTCAAATAGTTTCAATCAACAGCTAGATAAAGATAGTCATAATACTGCCTCTTCCAATAAATGATTTGTTTGATAACTTCAATATTTTCATTTTATTTCAAGTGCTCAAATTCTCAAGATAATATTTTTTACGCGTATTGTAAATTGCCAATTTTTATATGGTATGCAGTATTTTAATAGGCTCATTCAATTTTAATACTCTCTTCATTCCAACATGAGTGTCTTTGTTTTTTTAAAAGAGGTGTCCCAAGATGACAGTCCTTCCTTTATAGGAAGGTAATTGAGCGTAAATTACCAAGGCAAAAATATTTCTATAATAAGTTAGTTGGAACCCTTTGATTGGCGTATATGTGGAGAATTGAAAACTCACTTATCCTTAATTTATTTCTTCTAAAAAGGAATACAAAGCACTCATTTTGGGATGGAGTACAAGGGACGTGTATTGCCCTTTGCATTGCTATTTCACCTTGTTATGGGTCCATGCGGTCTTTGCTTTATTTTTGTTATGGAATATTTTTGTATATGTTTAAATGCATGTTTTTGCATATGTTTTAATATCTATTAGAGTTGTATTCCCTCTATCTGTAAATGAAGACTCAGTTGCAAATCCACCCATCTGAAACGTTTATTTCTTTGGTGAAAGCAAAATATTTAAACTTATCTCTGCTCTGGATGATTATAATTTTGATTTTGAACCTCCATCATACAGTAACATTTTTTTACAGGTTGCTTTTCCATACTTCCAGCAACAGAGCTTGTTCCAGGCGATATAGTAGAAGTTAGCGGTAATTTGGTTAAATATACCTTCTGTAAAGAATATATTATTGCTTATTCAACCTTCCAGCAAAGAGCTTGTTCATGACATTGCCTGCAGGAGTTGACTATTGTCTTTTGTCTTTTGTTTTTCATTGAATGAATAGTGGGGTGCAAAGTTCCAGCTGATATGAGAATGATAGAGATGCTTAGCAATGAATTACGTGTTGATCAAGCCATTCTTACTGGTACATATACTCTATGGAATATTCTGAATGGACCTGACATTTGTTGATGGTTTATTATAAATTGAAGTTAATCTGTCAAACGATAGAGTACTGGTTTTAGTATCTTTTTAACATTTTAAAGTATCTCATGTTCCTCTATTCATGGTGACTGGATTCTTGTTTTGGTTGCAAACCTATATTAGTGTATTGCATTTTCAGCTAACTTTTGATCCAGGTTACCTTTTCACATGGCTGGATTCATGCTTTAGTTATAGTTGCTTTTCTTAGATTATCTGGATTGCTTCCCCTTACCTCATCTCCTGGTTTGTTTGGAGCTATTTAACCTGTAAAACTTCAGTATCAATAGATATGGAGGTCTTGAAAATCAGAATACCCTCCGTACGGTTTGCTTTGAAGCTTGGCAATATGGTTTGCCTAAACCCTCTGATAAATTATAACCTATTATTCTCTAGAAAGAGAAAGGAAGAAATTAAAAACTGCTGGTAGTTGGAGTGATTCTGTATAAATAACAGATTTGTAATTTATTGTAAATGACAACTTAGCATTTTGTGTAGAACTGAACATCAAAAGGATGGCAAAATAGAAGTTACTCTTATGCCAGATCCCATGTGATACTTCATGTAATTTTTGTTCAGAAAGTTCTAACAATTTCAAAATTAAGATAGGTATTCTTGTTGTTTTCTTTTAGAAAAAGAAGTTGGGATCTTTAGAAGTGATGCTAATATTTGGCAATATGAATATGTGTGCCTACCTGCCTGCTAATTTTCAATCTTGATATATCTGTGTGGTTAGCAACTAGTATAATCCTCTTAATTTATCTGGGTGGCATTGGTGAGATGATACTTGATTGCAGGAACATTCTTCATTTTTGTTTTTAAGGAATTTAGGAACCATGTTTGGTTGAATTTTCTTGTTCCAAGTTTTACTTAAGGTTGAATATATGTAGTAGTAGACCACATGGGTCATTTGTGCTTTGAAGTGTTTGAGACTTTATTGTCTTTGAACCTGAACTAATTGTAAATTAATTTGTCTGCATTCTCACACTATTTTGGTGTAATGTTTATTTGCTTTGGATATGAATTGTGCATTTTATTCTCCGAAATCCATGATTGTATGCAGTTATAGAAAGAGGTAAACAAATGCATTTTAGATGCTGCTTCACTTGTCTGATTTTATTTATACACACACATAAATCGTGGTTCTGCTAACCTTTGCCAACAATTCTGACTTTGACTTGTTTTGTTTAACTTTCGATGCCTTTAGTTCTTTTTAACAAACACTTAATGTTCAAGCATATGTACTCTGCAATTCAATGGAATTTTTGTTTCATGGTGATAGGTGAGAGCTACTCTGTGGAAAAAGAGCTCACATCCACTGTGGCCATGAATGCTGTATACCAAGACAAGACAAATATTCTTTTCTCGGTAAACTTTTTAGAACTTTGTTGCTTAGTTTGGTAAATTTTGATGTCACTGGAAATCTCGAAATATGGATGGATTGGAAGATCTCAATTTGGTAAATGATAGAAGTTATGTCTAAAGCTTACACATTATCTCTAGTTATGAGTACTATTTAGAGACATAAATCAATGATTCGGAGTTGATATGATGTGTTCAGGAAACATAGATGCAGATATACAAGTCAACCTTAGCCTGTTGGCGGCTGATGTCTGTTTTGAGGTTTAGGTTGTAAACCATAGCTTCTGAATTGCAAATTAAGTTCAAAAGTGTTGACAGCCTTTGTCGGGGAAAAAAAAGTGGAACAAGATTGCACAATATTCAGTAATTTTAAAATTCTTGTTGCAGATCCATTTTAAATGGGCCTTTCCAGTCAGTGTTGTTATACCTGATAATGCTTTGTTGACTAAGTATTGATTACTTGAATCCTAACCAGAACTGAGGGATATGCATTATCTGGCACTTTCTATGTATTATTGTTTCTTGTGAGCCTATATAGAGATTCTATGTCTTCCAAAGCTTTATTAGCAACTAATGAGTTCCAACATATTTTGGTTGCCAGGGAACAGTGGTGGTAGCTGGAAGGGCCAGGGCTGTTGTAGTTCGAGTTGGTGCTGACACTGCCATGGGTAGCATACGCGATTCAATGCTGCAAACAGAAGAGGTAATCAATGTAAAACTTATAATTGTCTTCATAGATTTTTTTTTTCTTTTCAATATCAAGTTAAATGTCTTTTTTTTAAACTCTTGCAAACTGATCTGTTTATA